>OZ020181.1:42707759-42929381 GCA_963971135.1 Stenus bimaculatus
AATTTGGAATTCGCGATTAGTAGAATCAATAACGATTTGAATGTCGACACCAATATTATTAGAGCTAGATGCGCCAACATAATTACTAATGAAATTAATAACGATCATAAACCTAAGGTGAATAACAATATAAACGATAGAGTTAATGATTTAATTTTTAATGATTTCCTTAATGCAAAGGAGTATCTTAAGAAACATGATGATGTTGTTGTGGTTAGGTCCGATAAAGGCAATAGCACAGTGCTAATGAAACGTAACATGTATGTTGAGGGGATGATGGCTCTAATCAACGATGTGAATGTTTATAAAGAATTAAAATCAAACCCAACAGCTAAATACCAGACAATGTCCAACAATATTGTTAAGAAATTGGTAAATGAGGGTGAACTCACAAAAATTCAAGGTAAACACCTAATTACACATAATTCCAATTTTCCGAAGATCTATGGGCTTCCGAAAATTCATAAAGCCAATAACCCTTTAAGGCCAGTGGTGGCTTGCCTACAAACTCCTTCTGTGAATCTGGCTAGGTTAATTCATAGGTCTTTGGAAGAGTTTACATCCTCGTTTTCTTTTAAAATAAAGAACTCTCTTGAATTAATTGATTGTTTGAAAGATTTAGTTATTCCAAAGGAGTATGTTCTTGTATCCTTTGATGTCACATCGTTGTTCACCAACATACCCAAAGATTTAGTGTTAGACATTATTAATACAGAATGGGATTCTATTGCTACTCACACGAATATTAGTAAGGTAAATTTCATTGACATCATTAGATATATTTTTGATTCCAGTTATTTTGCATTTCAAGGTAAATTCTACCAACAATTAGATGGGACAGCAATGGGGAATCCTGCTTCACCTATCCTGGCGGAAATAGTAATGAATTACATACTGAGCCAAAGCATTCTATCAATTCCGTTTAAAATCCTTCTTATTAAGATTTACGTGGATGATATATTCTTAATCTTACCTAGAGACAAAGTTTTGTCTACCTTAAATGTTTTCAATAGCATCCATGAAAAAATCAATTTTACATGTGAATTAGAGACAGATAATAAACTCCCGTTCTTGGACTTACTTCTTATTAGAAGTGATGATATGGTGTTGGACGTTGACTGGTATAGAAAATCAATCAATTCAAATAGGTGTCTAAATTATAATTCTTTTCACCCTCTCTCACAAAAAATTGGTGTGATCAAACAATTTAAACATAGAATTGTAAATCTAAGTCATGATAAATTTCACCAAAAGAATTTTGATATATTGAAAGATATTCTTAGAAATAATGGTTATCCTAGTAAATTAATTAATTGTATTCTGTGTTGTTCACGTGATGCAGAACGAATTGTACGTGTGGCGGATAATGTTGTATATAGTAGATTTGTTAACTTACCTAGTGTGACTCCGAAACTTAATAGAATATTTAAAGAATACAATATTAAATTAGCTCCATACAATTCATTCTCCATCAACAGAATTTTTACCTGCTTAAAAGATAAGTCAGACCAAGATATGATGTCCAACGTGGTCTATAAAATTCCATGCTCTAACTGTAACCTATGTTACGTCGGACAAACCAAACAGTATCTTAAAAAAAGAATACAACAACATAAATGTAGCGTGAAAAAATTAAATGATAATAGTGAAGGTGTTACTGCCTTAGTTTATCATGCCAACCAATCTAAACATACCTTTAATTTTGAGGAGGTGGAAATATTAGACATGGAAAATAATTATCAAAAAAGAATGATAAGCGAAATGTTGTTTATTAAACAAAATAAATGTGTGAACTTCCGTGTAGATACAGAAAATCTCAGCCAGATCTACTGTAATGTTTTAAATAAGTGTTAGATATTATCTGGTTTCAACTTGTTTGATTCACTTGTTATATTATAAGTAATAATAAATATATATATTGTTATTTGACACTTGGTGTATAGGTAACACTCTGTATATATATTTAGAATGTAATGTTCTATGTGACGTTTAAAAAAATTGTAGTTTGTGGTCCGAGCCATTAGGATTGCTCTATGATTTGAACGCCATCTCTCTGGTTAGTGAGGTTATGTTTAAGCACGTGTTGCCCATGTATGTAATTAACACCTACAAGACTGTAATTATTTTCATTAGCCATACGAATGTTTTACCTTTGTCGACGGATTACACTATGACATCATCATAGGTGAGATTTTGTAATTTTGATACATTTTAATATTTTTGTATTGTGATGGTTAAAAATTGTAAGTGACTGTCAATTTATTTATTTAATAGTATTTGAAGGCTATGATTGTATGTTTTCAATATTGTTTTATGTTTTTGTAGCTCTGAGGAAGGCCACGACTGTAGGCCGAAACGTTAGCATTGATGTAAAGTTTGTGTAATAAAGTTGTCTGAATAAGCCATTAACCTGTTGTTTATATAATAATATCCAGACATTAAACATTTCTTATTGATTAACATTACTTACCAGTGCTTCCATACTTCCATAGTATTCATCCCTTTAAAACATTGTAACGTTCCCCCCTTTATCTGATTTTTGAATTTTAAGGCTTTTATTCTTTTTGAGGAAATCTTTAGGAACAACCACTGCCTGTACAACCAAAGGTTCGAAGCTTATTTATTACTTTTAATTAATAGGTATTCACAAATAATAATAATAATAGTTTAACGGTTGCTACACCAATAAGTACAAAGAAGAAAAACAACATACATATACAGGGTGTCCCTGAAAGATCTGTACACAACGATACCACATACTCCTGAGACCAAAATAAGTCGATTTAACCAAACTTATCTCTATCCAAAAGTGCTTCGTTAAGGTGCTACAGACCATTAAAGTTCTTAAAACTATTTTGTATTTTTTAAATTACCAAAAATTGGCTCATACGATCATAACATAATTTGGTATGTAATAGAAAAAGGTATTTCTAGACAATTTGTTTTTACTTTTTTACGTTATGTAAGTGGTCAAAAATAGGTCATCGACATGCAAAATTTCTTATAACTTTTTAATGGCCGAATAAAAATTCATAAAACCTTACTTGTAGCTAAATAGTGTAATTATAAACTTTTTTTGTCTCTTATAAAATTTTTCTATCGCCTTTATTTTAGGCAGAAAAAAAATATTTCCATGTGGTACATAACCTAACTTTGGAAAAATATTTAAATTTTTCGCTAAAAGGTCTGTACAATTTAACACAGTATATTCCTGAGACTAAAATGGAACGATAGGTGCTTCTTTAAGCCTATATTCTACGTGAAAGTTATTTAAGAAGATATGATATTTCAAGGTCACTATACACTTAACGAAGCACTTTTGGATTAAAATAAGTTTGGTTAAATAATTTTATTATGGTCTCAAGAACATGTAGAGTTACTTTGTACATAACTTTTGGCGAAAAATTTAAATATTTTTCTGAAGTTAGATTATGCACTACATGAAAATTATTTTTTTCTGCCTAAAATAAAGGAGATAGAAAAATTTTATAAGAGACAAAAAAAGTTTATAATTACACTATTTAGCTACAAGTAAGGTTTTATGATTTTTTATTCGGCCATTAAAAAGTTATAAGAAATTTTGCATGCCGATGACCTATTTTTCACCACTTACGTAACGGAATGAAATAAAAACATATTGCCTAGAAATACATTTTACTATTAAATAGCCACATACCAAAGGACGTCGGGTTTTGGGAGCATTTTGTACAACAATGAAACTTATGCCACATGTAAATAAGAAATAAATATACAATAGTGTAAAATATTTCGCCAAACAACGCAATTGAAATTAATTAATTTTTTCACAATTAGACAACGATGCTGGTGTTTTCCACGGTGTTTCTAACAAACAAAGTAGTTTGGTTGCCTATGCCATTTATTTACCATAACTTATTGACTTTAATGGTATAAAAATTGTACAAATAAATACATATTTGTTATGACTTGATTAGAAATTAATTTTTAAGTATTTATTTTATTCAAATAAACCTACAATTTAAGAATATATTTTTTACAATTAAACAATTTTTACGCTGTCGTTTTTTTGCAATTTTTAAAATATTTGATAAAAAATGACTTTTCCAGTTCCCTGGAGCTCTGAAACTTTTATTGTAAATTCAATGGCTATAGTTTTAATAGTTGTAATAAGATTTGTAATATTACGGGGTCAATTAAATATAAAATATCTTTTACAGGTTATCGTAAGACTTTATTGCACAGTCAGGCAACATTGAAATTATTACCTCTCATACGAAACGTCCAAATTAAATGCATAATAATTATTAGTCATTTATTAGTAAAAAGTAGAACCGATAAGGGACCTCGGTGGCGGCAAAGGGCTTGCAAATTCCTTCTATTTTAGTAGGACACATCCTCTGGCACTTCTAAGCACCTCCTATCAAGTAGGCAAGATACTATTTACGACATTCGGCAAGTTATTTCTCCTTTGCTAGAATGTTTCATTCCAGTATGTTACATGAGCGCGTACCGGATTTCTTTTTATGAGTATGCGCCGGTTTTAGCTGTTTTTATAAATAAACGAATGAACGCAAGCAATGTGTGCGCATGACAATAACACCCAATGTGGGAAACATTTCAATCCAGCGTGAGGTGTGAGTCAGTTGCCAGATACCTTTGTAAAGCGCGTACGAATTTATTAGCCCGGGCATTACTTCTTGTTTGTAACAGTAACCATTGTCCTAAAGTGCCTTATAATAAAGGTCATTTATATCTACCATCAGGTTAATCCTTTTGGCGATTGTATTCGATTATTAACATAGGTTCCACAAGGAAACCACTCTATTAGTTTTAACTGTCATTTGCTTTCAATTTAAACGTAAATGAAGGTAATTAAAATTTATCTGACAGTACTTGTCAAAATTTGAATTTTAAAATCCGCTGTTGTGTTAATAAATATTTTTTTAAATAATGTAAAATCTCATAAATGTATTTATAATTCATATTTATTGAAGAAATTGGAAATATAATTAATATTGGAGGTATTTTAGTTAATTTTTGTAGGTTTAACTTATTTTTCATGTTGTAGCATTTTTTTGCTACCAACGTATTTCGAGATTATTTAAGTCGATTTTATTTTCTGGTAAGGTTTTATCTTAGGCAACCAAACTTGATCTTATCGCAATTTCCAAAGTTGCTTAGCGCGTATTCAATTTTGAGTCTGGTGCGCACATGTGGTATGTGTTTAATTTTTCTCGATTGCAAATTTGGAGATCATTCTAGAATATTGAAGCGTACTTACTAGTTGCTCGAAGTGTCCGAATTATTTGAAAATTCTATCGTTCTTTGGAAACGGATTTTTACTTTTCCCACTTTGAAGATTACCTGGCAGAATTAATCACTGGTATTAGAGGGACGATTATTTGGAAAATTGGTCCGCTTGCCGTGAAACGACGTAGTCGGATTTTCATGGCCGGTATTTTGAAGCAACACGTGCTTCACTTTTCTTCATCCGATAATTAACAAAACCCGCACATCTGGGTTTTTTTTGCACGGGCCTAGTCCTTTGACCCAATTTTGTGGATTTCGCTTGGAGTTTTTCTTTGAACCAAGTTGTGTTTGGAAGCCATTTTGGTGTTGGAATTTCTGGTACTGGAGTCCTGGTTGGCGAGTACAACAATTTTATTTTGGCGACGCACCTAGACTGTTGGAACTACATCTTGGAGTTTTTTTTGTGAACCTGTCATGAACATTGTGATCGTGGATTCCTGTATGGTGGCCTAAAATCTAAAACAGATTAGCTTAATATATTAAGATATTTTGAAAATTTTGTTGGGAATTTTACCCATCCCTTAGATAAATGGAAATTTAATAATAAGATATTTTGGAAACTTCGTTGGGAGATTTACCCATTAGTTCAAATTAAATTTTGAATTGTTTATTGAGTCAAAATTAGATGACTAAGATTCAATTAGATTTTGCAAACTCGAATACAGAGTGTATATTTTTGGTATTATTATTGAACAGAATCATTTTTTTAAATTAATTTAAATTCAAGTTGTTTGTCCTCAAACTAAAGTATTTCATAGTTCGCTCTAATTACTGAGTGTTGGTAAAATATAGCGATTAATTGTTTTTTTTTAAATCAATATAATAAGCAATTGTGTTTTTATTATATATTTTTTTATACCCTTCTGGTGTAGTTTTGAGTTTGGACTACCAACTCATCATAATATTTTTTTTAATCAAAATAAATAGCTTCCGATAACGAATTTTTCAGGAAAAGAATATAGCCGGAATTCGGAAAATATCTTTATTGCTTAACCACCTACGTCATTTGCTAACGTTTCGCACTTCAATCGAAGGCTTCATCAGAGCTGTAACATGGTGTTTTTTGTGTATTATTAATTAAGAAATTACACAAAAGAATTTTGAGAATATTAATTACCTCTGACTAAGTCAAACCTAAGCAACAGGTCAAAAAATAGCGTTTTCAAAATTACTTGACAATTATAATACACGATTAACATGTATGAACACAGTTTAAAATTTTTTATACAAATCAGTGCGACCATATTGTGGCTCTGCACAAACCGCATGTTAAGATGAACCAGAATTATAGGTTAAGTTAATATCTGACATCTGACCATAGAGTATACGCTGTTAGAATAACATAGGAGTCGAACTTAAAATTATTTACAAAATTTGACAGTAAACACTATGTACAGGGTGTGGTTAAAATACAGATCACCAGATATCACTGGTACGCAATAACAATTACAACTTATTGATAATATTACAATACACTGGACTTAAATTATCCGTATCCCGCCTAAAATTCACACAATTATTATGTTTTATGTGTAACATCTCACTAATTAATCTCTTAAAGTAATTGTATTCCCTATCTAAAATTTTGGCTTTTGCGAAATTAAACGTATGGTTATTCACGTTGACATGTTCCGCCAATGCCGTTTTGTTATCAGACGTTAAGTTTTTCGGTTGACAACTAAGTTTATGTTGGTATATTCTGTTCTTTAAATGTTGTTTAGTCTGACCCACATAACACTTATTACAATCAACACACGGGATTTGGTAAATGACATTAGTTGCCATAAGGAACTCATTTTTATCTTTAAGAGGAGTGAACACTTTATTTATGGTGGTAACATTATAAGGCGCCAATTTTATATTAGTGTTATGGAACACTTTATTAATTCGTGGTGTAATATTGGGGATGTTCACAAACTTACTATAAATCTTATTCTCCGTGGTGGTATCATTACCTTGGTTGTTATTATTATTAACTGAACTATAGAAAATCTTGTTAATCAATCTAACTGGGTAATTCTTATTAATAAGAATTGATCTGGCTATATTAAAATTCTCTTCATGATGTTGAGTACTACTCAATGAACATATCTTATGTTTAAATTGTTTGATTATCCCTATTTTCTGTGTCAGAGGGTGGAAGGACTTGAAGTTCAGGCATCTGTTAGAATTGATTATTTTACGATACCAATTGGTGTCAATGCGATTATCAGATGTTCTAGATAATTTCAGATCTAAGAATGGAATACTACGATCAACTTCTTTTTCAATTGTAAATTGTAGTTTGTTATGTATACTATTAAAAATGCCCAACGTCGAGTCAATCTCTTCCTCTGGTAACAACAGAATAATATCATCCACATATACTTTTAATAGAGGGATGTTGAAAGACACTAATTGTGTAACTCTGGTAAGTATGTAGTTCATGACTAATTCCGCCAGTATTGGAGAAGCTGGATTCCCCATGGCTGTGCCATCCTTTTGTATATAAAAATTGTTATTAAAGCTAAAATAGCTTGAATCAAAGACAAAATTGACTATTACCAAGAAGTTGTTCTTACTTATTTTAGTATAGGTTGATATGGTGGGCCACTCAGTTGTTATGATATCTATAACTAATTGTTTGGGTATGTTGGTAAACAAGGATACCACATCAAAGGATGTGAGCACATATCCGTTGGATACCCTAACCTCTTTAACCACATTAACTAACTCAAATGAATTTCTGATTTTGAAGGTACTAAGTGAAGAGAATTCTAATAGCGATTGATGTAGTAGTTTCGCGAGATTTATAGATGGAGTTTGTAAGCACGCTACTACCGGTCTCAATGGCATGTTTAATTTATGTAGTTTGGGTAGCCCATATATTTTGGGGAAATCCGAATTATGGACGATGAGTTTTTTACTATCTAACAATGAAATGTCACCATCATCTTTAAGTTTTTTAACAATAGCATTAGAGTTGTTTTGGAATCTAGTTGTAGGATTTGACTTAACTTAGTATAAGTGTTACTATCACTCACTAAGTCTAACATTTTACCCTCATAATCCATCCTATTCATAATAATTGTACTATTACCTTTATCCGCTTTTATTACAATAATATCCGGGTTGTCTTTAAGGTAATTTTTGGTTTTTATGAAATCATTATAGACTCGTGTTTCACTTTTGTTCTTATTAATATGTAACAAACCCTTTATTTTTACACCGCGATTGTATTTTATTTCTTTAATTAGTTAACCGTGCTCGTTAATTTCTATTCCGATTTGTGGGGTTTGATACTAAAAGCGCGTGACCTTGCAGTTCCTGCCTTACGCAGTCCAGTACGGGCAATTGGATTCGCAATATTTCGGCGAAGTAAATCGTTACGGCTCGAGTCCCCGCCAAGTTTCAGCTCACTATTACGTGACAATACGCGGTTATAAAACAAGCTGCTCGCGCCTCCGGAGCTCAGATCCTGACGCTCCAGTTCAGCCAGAAGACCTCGCCGCAAATAGTAAGTACCAGCTGCTCCTACCTACCTTGCTTGCGCTTCCTGCTGCTCTACCTGCCTAGATCACCTTTTCCTAGTGTGTAGCGGAGACATCCCCAACGCTCACTGCACACTCCTACCTGTCTAATTTACCCGTACCTAGGGTGTAGCGGAGACATCCCCAACGCTCACTGCACCCTCCTGCCTGTCTAATTTACCCTTACCTGGTGTGTAGCGGAGACATCCCCAACGCTCACTGCACACTCCTACCTGTCTAATTTACCCGTCCCTAGGGTGTAGCGGAGACATCCCCAACGCTCACTGCACCCTCCTGCCTGTCTAATTTACCCTTACCTGGTGTGTAGCGGAGACATCCCCAACGCTCACTGCACACTCCTACCTGTCTAATTTACCCGTACCTAGGGTGTAGCGGAGACATCCCCAACGCTCACTGCACCCTCCTGCCTGTCTAATTTACCCTTACCTGGTGTGTAGCGAAGACATCCCCAACGCTCACTGCACATTCCTACCTGTCTAAATTACCCCTTACCTGGTGTGTAGCGGAGACATCCCCAACGCTCACTGCACATTCCTACCTGTCTAGATTACCCTTTACCTGGTGTGTAGCGGAGACATCCCCAACGCTCACTGCACATTCCTACCTGTTTTACAACCCGCCTTAACCCCTGCTTCTCAACCCTGCTTATCTGAGTCCCTGCGTCCTGTGTACCTTGCGCAGCCGTGAGTACGGGCTTGAGGTAAAATTCATTTGGGTTTGTTATTGTTTTCCGCTGCCTACTAGAGGCACCGCTTCTTATTATTTTCCGCGTCGCCTTCTCCCCTCGCTTCGTCTAATTTACTGTGTGTACCTGTTTATTTACCTGACCGCGATAAAGCTAGTTGATTCCTTCGATTTGTAACGATAGAGTGTGGTTTAAGTAAAATAAACCGTCCTATTTTTGATACTCGCATTTTACTGAGCTCTGCTCGAAACCTGTCCCCTTCCCTTCAACCCTTTCAGCTTACGATCGACCCCTGGACAACATTTCTTCACTGTCTACCTGGGAAGCCTCCTCAACAACATCTTAGGAGACTACGAGGGCTCAAACCTCCCTCGTCGCGTGGACCTCGCGTCCCTAATTGGTCCTGGCGCCCGAGAAAATCCCTCCGATAAGGGAAAGAGCGTCACAATATGTGTGTGGTAATTATTCAGATTATTTGTTATAATATTGACGCATTCTGCTCTCATAGTATCTTTTTCTATTGTATCAACGTCTTTAACATTGTTAATTGCAAATTCTAAATCTTTAATAACATTCACAACAGGAATCTTTCTGGGGGCAACACTAAATTTTGGGCCCAGACTTAAAACATTAGTGACCGTTTCAGGAATTGGTTTGTCACTCTTATTTACAACCCACCGTGGTTGTGGACAATATAAGTTGTCAATATTAAAGTTTATAAGTTTGTTAAGTTTGTTGATATTACTGTCCTTAAAACGGTCAAACAATAATTTAAAATCTTTCTTAATCATTGAGTTAATAATTTCAAAATCATTAGAACTACAATTCAAGCCTAAATACCTAATTGAATTCATCTTCGTTTTTTCAAAGTTGTTTAACTCCCACGATGTGATCTGTATTTCAGTTTTCAATAGTCTCGATGAAAGATCTTTGCGTATCTTCTCTACGGTTGCGTGGAAAGGATGTGTTGTAGTTAAGAGCATGTTGATACATCCAATATTATCTGTGATGTGTCTTGGAACTACATCTCGTTGTCTACATTGTAACAAAAAGATCTTCCTATTACGCCATGAGGCCACTTTCTTATTCATCTTGAGTAATTTCTTCAATTCGCTGTGTAACTCAGCACCATATGTTCTCAAAAAGTTGTCAAGGAACGTCATACTTCCCCGGGATAACAAGGTCAATCAATATAAATAGCTTCCGATAACGAATTTTTCAGGAAAAGACTATAGCCGGAATTCGGAAAATATCTTTATTGCTTAACCACCTACGTCATTTGCTAACGTTTCGCACTTCAATCGAAGGCTTCATCAGAGCTGTAACATGTATTAATTAAGAAATTACACAAAAGAATTTTGAGAATATTAATTACCTCTGACTAAGTCAAACCTAAGCAACAGGTCAAAAAATAGCGTTTTCAAAATTACTTGACAATTATAATACATGATTAACATGTATGAACACAGTTTAAAATTTTTTATACAAATCAGTGCGACCAAATTGTGGCTCTGCACAAACCGCATGTTAAGATGAACCAGAATTATAGGTTAAGTTAATATCTGACATCTGACCATAGAGTATACGCTGTTAGAATAACATAGGAGTCGAACTTAAAATTATTTACAAAATTTGACAGTAAACACTATGTACAGGGTGTGGTTAAAATACAGATCACCAGATATCACTGGTACGCAATAACAATTACAACTTATTGATAATATTACAATACACTGGACTTAAATTATCCGTATCCCGACTAAAATTCACACAATTATTATGTTTTATGTGTAACATCTCACTAATTAATCTCTTTAAGTCCAGTGTATTGTAATATTATCAATAAGTTGTAATTGTTATTGCGTACCAGTGATATCTTGTGATCTGTATTTTAACCACACCCTGTACATAGTGTTTACTGTCAAATTTTGTAAATAATTTTAAGTTCGACTCCTATGTTATTCTAACAGCGTATACTCTATGGTCAGATGTCAGATATTAACTTAACCTATAATTCTGGTTCATCTTAACATGCGGTTTGTGCAGAGCCACAATTTGGTCGCACTGATTTGTATAAAAAATTTTAAACTGTGTTCATACATGTTAATCGTGTATTATAATTGTCAAGTAATTTTGAAAACGCTATTTTTTGACCTGTTGCTTAGGTTTGACTTAGTCAGAGGTAATTAATATTCTCAAAATTCTTTTGTGTAATTTCTTAATTAATACATGTTACAGCTCTGATGAAGCCTTCGATTGAAGTGCGAAACGTTAGCAAATGACGTAGGTGGTTAAGCAATAAAGATATTTTCCGAATTCCGGCTATATTCTTTTCCTGAAATTTTTTTTTAAATTATTATTATTGAGCTGAGTTTAGAGCTGAAGGTGTATTGAAATGTTTTTGATTTATTAGATATTAAGAAATTTGTACACATATTGTACACGACAAATAACGTTATTTCTCGTATGATAAAACTGATGATCAGTGTTGTTTTTGCGGCATTTTACAATATAGCCCTCTTGATTAATTATTTAGGGCGTTACTTGAATATTAAATCTGCTTTTTATTACTTACAACAATCACCCTGGTGATATCTCTAGTATTCAGAGCAATTATATTACTGTTATTTATACTATCTCATTTTTTTAATATATTTTTTTAAAGGTGAAAACTTGTTTGTATTTTGAATATCGTCCCCAAAAAAAAAATTGAACAACGGTAACATTAGGGGTGATAGCAACATTCACTTACCTGCACAACATTGCTTATTAGCATTGAGTTGATCGTACTTACCTTTTTGTTGTTGAAGAGCTTGAAGCAAATTGTAATTGTAGTTTTTTTATTGAACAGCAACTAAGAGATACTTGTGAGATTTCAGAATTTTCGCGATTTATTTTTGAGCGAGGGTGGTTTGTAAAGTCGCGTGGCGCCCTGGTATTTTTCTTTAATTTGACTCACTCCCATCTTCACAGAGCTATCGGAGCCAACCACCCATCTCATAATTATTTCATTGCGCGCATTAGGATACGGAGTTATTTGAGTAAGTTTTTTTTTTATAATTAATCATTTATCTTGTTAACGAAAATAAAACGTCACATTTTGGCGCCCAACGTGGGGCAGTTTTAATGGAAAAATTACAGATACATTAGAGTTAATAGAACTTGACCGTTACTGTTTTAGATAGGCCATTTTTTGTGTTTGTTGTTTCTTTGCAGTTTTTTGTATCGTATTCCTCTTGCAAATTAGTAGGTTTCGTTATTGTGGTACTTTCGCAGAAATTAGGTATATTTAAATATGGATATTGGATTTGAAATAAATAGGCTGAAGGCCGAGGAGCTGGCTTACGAACTGAAGATTAGAGGATTTGCAGGTACAGGGACATGTGTAGCCATGAGGGCGCAATTACGTAGTGCTTTTCGATTTTAGAAAGATGGTAATAAGCTGGAGTACCCTAAACACCCTAATACATTTGAGCAGGATGTTGAAGGCGTCCAGGAAACTATGAAGGACCTAGAAAAGTTGGCGCTTGAATTCTCTGGGATTTCAGAGAGCGGGGAACACAAACGGCTTAAGAGCAGGTTAGCTTATTTAAGGGCAAGGATTAAACGGATAGTAACAACCAAGGAAGAGGAGAAATCTACGAAAGCCAAACTTGTCGTGGATAAAATATCGCTGGCGTCGATGGTGGAAACTGCAATCCGCAAGAATCAACGGAGTTTGCGACTATCATCGGCGGCGATGCCCTTAGAAGCCGCTTCAGACTCCGAAGAAGGAGAATCCGAGGAAGTGACAAGCTCTTCCGAGGAGGACGATGACCCCAGGGTACGCGCACCTATAAGGACTAGTAGCCCATACCCAAGTCCACAGCGAACAGCTAACATTTGGTAATGGAATTTAAGTTTCAGTGGCGAGAAGGGCGAATCAGTCAATTCGTTTCTTGAGAAGGCAGAGGAGATGTGTGAGGCACTAAATGTGACTAAACAGGAATTAGTTAAATTAGTCAAATGACTCAGCTTTGTCAAAATTCGTTTAAATTGAGAACTTTTAGAATCCGCATTAATATTTTGAGCTTCGGTGATGTTTTTTGAGGATCAAATTTAGACATGTATTTATTATTCGCCTTCGCATGACGTAGGCTGCACTGGCAAATACCCCCTATTAAACCTTTCTTTATCATTTGATACATGTCTAAATCAGTTATTAATTCCAATTCTACATCACTATATTTAAGCATAGCATCCCAACTAAGCCCAGGAGCAGTATAATAATGAGTTGGATCTAAGTCATATGTATTCATACAAATTAATCTAAAATTTTCAAATATGTCAGCCAAAAGTAATACGTCAGTCTTAAGATATATGTTTGAATAGTCTCCTAAGTTTTTACACGAAAACTATGTCCAAACATTAATTGCATGCCGGTAGTCATCTTCTGATATGTTTGAATTAGTTAATGAATTAAAAAAATGATTTTTTTCAGGTAATTTTTCATCTAATAATTTTTCCATTGAATCTAAATAACTATACGGAAATACTCCCTTTTTAGTAACCAATTTAAATTTTTCCAAAGCATTAAAATGTATTTTTAAATGATAAAATTTTTCAGCTTTCAAAATTTTTGCCAATTTATCCAAACTATAATTCATAAATTTAAATGAATCTAAAAATCTTAATCTAATGTGTAGATTCTTAATTTTTTCATCTTTATCCAAATACATATCAACTTTAATTTTTTTCGAAAAAGAAATATATTTTTCTTTGGTTTGTGCAATGCAATCAATCTTTGGAAAATCTTTATAATTTTCGTCATCCTCTTCATCGTATTCGTAATCATCATTGCTACAAGTAGGGTCCATTTCGTCATTAGTCTTATTGAGGTTACTATTTGCATGTTCACATAATTCTTTTATGAAGAGATGACTATCATATCCTCCCAAATTATGAAAAAAAACAGGTATAAAATTCGGTACCTTGTAATTTAAATTGCACCTTTTATGAGCGGGTCCAATAAATCGACCTGTGAGATGACAATGATCAGCTACCCTATCATCATCCAGAATTTTACCACATATATGACAGTCATCTGTTGCATAAAATACTAATTTATCTAATGGATCTAAATTATTCATTTTAACTATCGGTTTAAGATGATTTTCATATATTATCTGCCTTTCGTTTTCTATGGATTTTATAAAAACTTGTTGACAATCTAAGCCCGTATATGTTTTAAATTTATTAAAGGAATTATTATATGAACACACAATATAATAAGCAAAACTGTAGGGTACATGAATGTGAGTATTTTCGGTGTAACTTGTGCCAGATGGATCAGGGTGACATGATGAAATTGGTTGGATTAGTGACTCAAAATCCGCATAAATGCAAAATGGTACTTTCATTTTATTTTGATAATTTTGAAATTTTAATATATTGCCAGGAATTAAATCGCCATTTTTTTGTAATTTTAAATCTTCTGACGGAAGAATTGTGTAAACATGGCTACAATCATTTAAACAATGCTGATCTAAGCGTAACTGAGATGAAAAAAAGGTTAAACAGGCATCACACAAAAATGTCTTATGTTCATAGGATGATACTTGTGAAGAAATTAATCTGGATAGGTTTTTGATTAAAATGTAATGACTTTTTGTGCCTTCTTCAATGTATAACAAATTAATATGTTTATTTTTTTTATTTTGTGTAAGATGAATTGGACCTACTACTAAGTTTTTATTTAATTTTTTACTAAACTCTAAACCATAAATATTTATACTAATATCATTTAAAACTTCAATTTTTTTAACATCGTCCAATTTAACAGGAAAAGTAACACCTTTCAAATTTAGAACATCTTCATATTTTGGGTAACTCGTTGTCCTACTTACGTTGTGTTCAGATGGATAAAGAGCCGCAACGATACACCAAGCCAAACATGCACCATCAGCATTTTAAATATTGATGCATGCCTTTTTATTATCAATATCAGATGGCAATTTCATATATGAAGATCCTTTTAATGGTGTATATTTATTGATGTTAATTTCCAAATGTGACTCCGCATAAAAAGCCCATCCACTATGTACAAGTTCCAAAAAGGGGTTTTTGGTGACTTGTGGTTTTGTAGATATCCGGTTCGAAGGCCAATGAACAAGTTCCAAAAAGGGGTTTTTGGTGACTTGTGATTTTGTAGATACCACTGGAGGTACCACTGGAGATCCGGTTCGAAGGACCATGAACAAGTTCCAAAAAGGGGTTTTTGGTGACTTGTGGTTTTATGTTGGTTTCTTGAGGTACCACTGGAGTGCAGCCTCATACATGTACAAGTTCCAAAAAGGGGTTTTTGGTGACTTGTGGTTTTGTAGTTTTGTAGGTACCACTGGAGTGCAGCCTCACACTCCTGTTTGTAGGCTTGGAAAGTGGTAGTTGTGGTTGAGTAAAGACGATTGTTCAATACTACTTTTATTAAGAAATTGGCTGGCTTATATACAAAAAAAATGCTTAATGTTATGACGTAGTTACACAATATAGTAAAATTTTTAAGGAGTTTGCATTCTTCCTTGCTGATGGCTGTAAGTTTTGGTTGTGCTGCAGGTCGTTGGTGTGACGGTGAACTTCTCGATTGCGACATGCCGTGCGTAAAATTGATGACACTAGCGCTGCCCTCAATAAATTACTAATTAAATAAACGTTTAAATTTGGATTAAAATTTGGATTAAAATTTAAAAAAAATATGTTTTATTTGGGATTAAACACACTATCTTTTTCCTAAAATATATAAATGAATAAAATACTTATAAACCATTATGTTTAATAAATTCTTACTTGAAATTCTTCGCTTTTCGTTTGGAGTACTTTGCACCAGTTTTTATGTAAATTCCCAATATCACTTGATTTTGTTACAATAGTGAATTTTGTGTTAAAAGATTTCAATTCAGTTTGGATATTTTCATATGTGCCATTAGGTTTAATAAAATACCCAAACAATTCCAAATTTACCTTAATGCTGGTATTTTGTACTGACTCTTTAATGCAATTATATACTTTATTTTTTATATGATCTAAAAATGTAACAAAATCAATATCAATTGGTTCTTTTGGTGCGTTTATTTTATAAGTAGCAATACGTTTCTTAAAACTGCTCTTAATACGTATGACACCATTTTCCGTTGATTGGGGAAGATTGCTTTGATGTTTCCTCGATTTTAAATGAGCCGAAAAGAGTGTAGGGTTATTTATTGTCTCATCGCAATGTTGGCAATACTTTTTGTTGGAATTATCTGCTGCATTCGAATTTTTTCTTTTAAGAGTTGGTTTAGGTGTTGAAATAAAAGTGTGGGTATGATTGGTGTACTCCAACGCCGAATTAAAAATTTGCCCACAATCCGAACATAGAATCGATTCGACATGGACAGATCTTATATGTCGTTTCAACGCATCTTCCCTGGAAAAATCTTTATTGTAAATTTTACAAGTAATTCGCATAGATTTTCCCCAACTATTTTCGTGCCTTTGTAAATTTTGAAGAAAATGCTTTTTTGCAAGTAATGCAATTCATTTTGTTTTAATCTAAGATATAAATATAATTAGGTTTAAGAAAATTATTTTAATTGTTTTTATTTAAATTAACTTACCCCAATATAGCAATTAATTTATAAATAAAACACACGTACTACTTTTAAGGATTGTTAAAAAGCACTTTGTTCTTCGCTCAACGCAATATTGAAATGATCAGCAATATTGTTAGTATGAACATTTTATTAAAATGTTAAATTGCAAAATTGCATTTTACACATTATTAAAGATCAGCATTTACGGTAACCAGTTTCCTATCTTCTTTGTTCAAAGCAAACAAGAAGAAACTGACATTTCTTTAGGAACAAATTTACCATTTATTGTAAAGCCTTGAATGTCAACTATGATTAAATTAGGTTTAGCCATTTTAGTGTATAATTCGCACAATTCCGGAAATAGGTGTGTACTCAACTACTGCATCACTCAAAATGAAGCAATATGCTCTTATATTTTCATTAAATGATGCAGTTGTCTCCATCTCTATATTTAGATCAACAGTCGAAGATTTTAAACTTTCCTTTTGCTTAGAACTATCAAAGACAAAAAGCATATGACCTTTGAATTGGCTATAATTAAAAAGAGGTTCATTTGTTGCTCGTGCATAGTAACTAGATTGAAATTGGGAGTACATGTAGTACGTTAGGGCATAATTATCCAAATCCATATTTTGTTTCATGTTATTATACGGGTAGCACTCTGAATTTAGGTAAACTTTAATGTTCGATATTCACATGATCAAATTGAGACATATTTTTATTGGCGGTATCCTTTTTATTATTTTGAAAACCGAGGATAACGTAACGGGGCTTTTCCATGTTTGTTGAAGTTTTCACACTCCATATTTCTTTTTTGGTATTTTTTAGTCCCGGAAGTTCCAACAACTGCCACTTTCGGAAGGGAATTTTTATTGAAACATCCATATTAACTTTTTCAAGCATCTGAAGTTTCACCTCATCATTTATCATAACGTGGGGAATTCGCCATTCTAATTTATTTATTTGAAATTTAAAGTTTTCAGATCCTTTGTAAGCGTTTAAGTCCGTCCTAGAACGAAGTAATACCAATTCTTGTTTCGCATTGATGATTATTTTTTTATAATCCTCACCAAACCCCATAATCATTTTTAAGGGAATGCAAGCAAAAAATGAGTCTTTTTGTTGAAAATGATTTTCCATATGTGGACACCATCCGGCCAAATTTAACACTTTAGATTCTCTTTCCCCGAAGGAAACGTAACCTTTCATCGTTGATGTAATCCCAGGATCTCTAATTTTGTCAACCTCCACCCCATTTAGTTCGTATCTAATTTCTTCAAATAAAAACAAATACGAATTATTTATTAATTTAAAGTCCAAAGTTTGTCCTGCTTCAGGTGTCGGTTTTTTTATTATTTCCTCGAGGTAAATGTAACTCTCACATGGTAAAGTGTACAAGTCTTGATTTTGAATTAATATTCTTATTTCATCATTATTTTCAAAACTTTGCGTCCTGGGCAAGTATGTGTGATATTCCTCTTTTACGATTGTCTCATCAAAAGAAATATCGTTAAATATTTTAAGTTTTGACATGATAGCCGAGAGCTTTTAACAAATTAATACTTTTTAGTGTTAACCGTTTGATGATTTTTTTCTTACTGGCTGTTGCAGACTCTTCTGTCAGCGTTTTATGCTCTTCTTCTTGGACAAATACTATCCCCATTATTTTATCTTAGACCGTTCAATTAATTCAAGACGAACAATGATTTTTTCGTTCCTAAATTTAACCAGCTCTCCGTTTTGGTCCAAAAGTCTAATTGTTATTTTATCAATGGTTTTCGTATTTACTGATAAATATGAGATAATATTAGGTTCAATATTTATGGCAAATCCGGGATCTACCGAGGGAAAAAATTCACGCAACCTATGACCCGATTTATCATCGTAATATGAGCCCGAAATAATATTACATTCAATTCTCACACTTGAAACTTTAATTATTTCGACCGGTTGATCAGAAACGTGCAATTTGTTGGCTTGAAGAATTTGTTTACCCGAAAATCCCAATAGTCTTCCTATCGAATCTGCTGGTTGAAAATCCACGTCATATGTACTAAATAATTCGCACTGTAAAGTATTATTATTCGACTTGTCCGGATCTGCAGCGTTTTGGGCATCAGCGGGCAAAATTAAATGTCGTCGCAAATATTTTTCTATATCAGTTATTTCGTAGGAACCAGTTGAGATTGTAATTGATGACGATCCAAAATAAAATTTATTACAACCTTCTTCTATGTTAGGTATCGTATTGAACGTATGAAATGCAATAAGCCCCAAACAATATTCGGCAGAATTCAGCTCAATTGGTGGGTAATAGTTTCTACTTAAAACAGACGTGTTACCTGTTAGGGTGAAAGTACGAGACATGACTAAAAGGACATTGTTAAAAATACTTTATTTATAATAAAAATTCGATACATAAATGACCGCAATTATACGTATTAAAATTCTGATATCTATCGTGATTATACATTATTTCGCTATCCCCAAAATAATTTTGAATTTCGTTAGGTGGTGGTAAGTTACCAAAACTGTCAAAATATTTAACAATATTGCCTTGCTTTCTGTATGCTACCCAATGGGTCCCGAGTAATTATCCAAATTCACAATTCCACTTTCTCTAAAAAATGGTTTATTCGGTAATTTATCTCGCATAAAAACACCTCTAAAGATTTTAATCTTATATTGTTTATTATATTTCAAAATGTCCACATCACTAAGTGCTCTGCTGGGTAGCTGACTTAAAAGTTTTTTGAATTACGAAGACAAATTCCAAATCCCTTTCGATATGGCTTTAAGTAGAGCCCTGTACTTTTTTTCCCCAAGGCTATTGCTTCCATTGTTTTATTATGGCGTTCCGCTTCTTGAAGTTTTTTTGAGGCCGTTTTCGTATCCGATACTGCTTTAGCAATTGCAGCTGTACCTCCAGCCAAACTTCCCAATGCACTAAGTCCAGCGATAATGGGGATAAGCGGCAAAACTCCTCCAGTTTTGGGTATCGGAATAATGCGCGGAGTTTTTATCTTTTTTCTTCCACCCACATCGCGTACAGCAGCCCTAGCCGCGGCTAATGCAATATTGGTCCCCTCCTTTAATAAGACTTGTGTTTGGTTACTTTTATTGTTTTTATGCTTGAGTCCTTTAATTGCATATTTTGCTTTTTTTACAACACCACCAGTAAAAGAACGATTTTTGGCATTTTTGTTACAGGATCTTATACCCATACCCATACCTAATTTTCGTTTTACTTTCATAGCCGATGCTACAGCCAAGGCACTCGCTTTTTCACCAAATTTTGCATCTTTTGATTTAAATCTCTGCCATGCAGCCTTTTCTAGAACTTTATCTGCCTTATGACGCCCTCCATTTGGGATGTTTTGAGAATAGGAAATATCGTGTTCTTTACAAGCCGTGTCCAAAGGATTTACGCCGAGGTCCTGTCGATTTAATCTTTCCTCCAATTTTGTACCAGGTCCGCAATACTGATACCCGTAAATATGCAACTCAATCGGTAATTTATTTATTAGCGTGTTGATGATTCCTCTTCCAACGTGTGAAGCCATTTGAAAGATTTTTTTAAGAAACAATCATTATATATAGATATGTCGATACCAAAATTTGTTAGTACGATGGAAACTGTAAAACAAAAAGATACCCTGGCGGTGATAAACTTAGATGAGTATGTGGGTCAAGGATTAAATAAAGTGAAGAAGAAACATGGCAATTTATTGCCAAACTCGATTCGAGCAATAATATGTGGCCCCTCGAATTGTGGAAAAACGAATGTTATGCTTAGTTTAATCTTTGATCTAAATGGTTTAAAGTTTAAAAATATGTACATGTATTCAAAGTCATTGTACCAGCCCAAATACCAGTTATTTAAAGAGGTTATGTGCTCCTTGCCCGAAATTGGATTTTTTCCTTATTCGGAGAATACCGAAATTATTAACATAAATGATGCCAAAGAAAATTCGATTTTTATTTTTGATGATGTGGCCTGTGAAAATCAACAGAAGATGAGAGATTTTTTTTCTATGGGTCGTCATAAAAGTCTCGATTCGTTTTATTTGTGCCAAACTTATACCCGCATACCTAAGCATCTTATCAGAGACAACGCAAATTTCATCATATTATTTAAGCAAGATGATTTGAATTTAAAGCATGTTTATAATGATCACGTGGGTGGTGATATGAAATTTGAAGAATTTAAGGAATTATGCTCGCAATGTTGGAACGAGAAGTTCGGATTTTTTGTATTTGATAAGGAGAGTGATGTTAACAAGGGAAGGTATAGAAAATATTTAGACAGATTTTTTACAAAACTTGTTAGTTAATCCTTTATCGAAACAAGTCATACGTAGACCTGATAAAACCTGTTCAAGACCTGATAAAACTTGATAAAACATGTTCAAAAGCTGATAAAACCAGTTCAAAGCTGATAAAAAGCTGATAAAACCCGTTAAAACCTGATAAAAAGCTGATAAAACCTGTTCAAAACCTGATAAAACCTGATAAAAAGCTGATAAAACGTGATAAAACCTGATAAAACCTGTTCAAAACCTGATAACACCTGATAAAATGCTGATAAACCTGTTCAAGACCTGTTAAAAAGCTGTTCTAGGTCGTACACCTATTTATTTTATTGATAATATCTTAAATATAGTAAAATATAAATTCTTTGTATCCAACTTTATTTTAAAATACAATCTTAAGTTGCAACTAGTTTCGCCAAATCATTGGCTTCGTCAGGCAAAGCTATAAAATTCTAAATTAATACAGATATATAAAATATAAATGAAACTTACATTGTGAATTGATAAAAATAGAGAACTAAATAACACAAATAAAAATATATAAACCAAATGTAAATAAAAACCAATAAAAATAATGTAAAATCTTTTCAAAAATGAGTATATGCAATTTTAATTGCTTACTGACAAATATGTCAAACAAAATTTTTTTTTTATTTATAAAACCCACTTTGATGTATAATTAGTTGTATAAAATTTTTGTTTATAAAGTCATTTTCAATAATTTATTTAAAAAATCAAAATGCGGGCATTCTAATTGAATATTTAAGTTATCGACTAAAACATTATTATGACTTCTAATTATTTCAATATTTTCTAAATAATTCAATAATGAATTGTCCAAAACAGTGTGTAAAATTTTAATCTTATCTTCTTCAAATGAATGTTTAAAATTGATTATGTGACAGATCACATTTTGCAGACAAAATTTGATTTATCCAAATATTTATGTCTAATAGCAGCAGAATGTTCTTTGATTCTAATGGAAAAAGATCTTCTAGTTTGTCCTATATATTCAGCTGTACAATTTCTACAATTCAATTTATAAATACCACTTTTTGAAAGTAGATCATCTTTCTGTATGTTATTTTTATATGAACTAAGGGAATTATTAGTTTTGAAAGAAATATTGATATTGTAAGATTTAAACAATTTAAATAACTGATAACAATTCTTATTGGTATAAGTAAAAGTAGAATATTTAATTGATTCTTTTGAAGTTGAAATATTTTGTGAATATGCATTATTATATATTAACTTTAATCTTGTTTTTAAAATAATTCTTTTAATAATTGTATCTGGAAAATTATTATTTTTTCCAATACATCTAATTGTATTAATTTCATTTATAAAATCTTTGGAATACATTGGAATACATTTTTTTAAATAAATTATTAAAAATGACTTTATAAAAAAAATTAATTATACATCAAAGTGGGTTTTATAAATAAAAAAAAAAAAAAAATTTTTGTTTGACATATTTGTCAGTAAGCAATTAAAATTGCATATACTCATTTTTGAAAAGATTTTACATTATTTTTATTGGTTTTTATTTACATTTGGTTTATATATTTTTATTTGTGTTATTTAGTTCTCTATTTTCATCAATTCACAATGTAAGTTTCATTTATATTTTATATATCTGTATTAATTTACTTAAGATTGTATTTTAAAATAAAGTTGGATACAAAGAATTTATATTTTACTATATTTAAATATTTATCCAAATCCTCAAGAACAAGAATTTTACTTTATTTTGATAATATCTTGCTAAATTGAATAAGAAAGGCGTTGAGGTTAAGAAAAGTATAATTTAAATTTAAAGCGACATTAGGAAAAAGGTTCTTGCCTTAAAATTAGGACGATCTGATGCAGAAGAGCAACTGGCTAAATCTTATAAGCCAATCTTAGAGCCATTAAAAAGAATTTTACATCAGTCAGATACAATTTCAGTTAAAGCTGAACCGAAGGAGGATCCGAAAGAGGAACCTAAAGAAGAAAAGTTGGAAGCGAATAATGATGAATCTTCAAGAAATTATAAACGAAAAGCTACTTCTAACAAATATAAAGCACCTGTTAAAACACCAAAATTAACAGATACTGTATATGAGGATGTGGTACATGTTGATTTGGATGATTATGTATTTGAGGAGGAGAGACCATTCTATCAATCATATCTTGAAGATGTAAGACCTGAAGTTTATGATCAGTTTTTAGAACAATTTGATGACCTTCCAAAGCACTACATTAATGGTTTAATGAAAGATACACAAGATGAATATGATACCACCTCTGGCATTATATATAACCCACTTACGGAAAAATGGCAAATTGGAAAATCTAACATTGTGTTAAATGGTGCAGATTTGATTATTGAAAAGAAGATCTACAAAGGAACCCCAGGTCTTTATGAACTTTTATTTAAGAAAGATCCTGAGGGATTTAATAATAATGATAAAGAAGCATATAAGGAAATATTGGAAAAGAGTTCTGCACTGAGAAGAAACGGTGATCCAAGTCAACAATTTAAAGGTTCAAAGTCTTACAAATATCAAAATATAATAAGACCTTTATTTGTCGAACCAACTCTTTGAAACCGATTTCGGACTTACATCGGTCCTACAACAAGAGCATCACGAAATAGAATTGGAACCGGCTTTTTGAAATTAACACAAAAACCATTGGAATATGTTTACTGGGATGACCCTAATGAGCTTGTAGATCGATTGTGTTTATTACATGCGTCAAGAGGGGTGGGCAATAATTCTCATGGAAACGAAATTATTAGAATTGAGGAAGAACTTAGAGAGGCAAATTTAATTTTATAATTCACATAAATAGGTGTGCTAAATCAAAAACATCCAGTTATCATTTATGATTGACATCATAAGCGTCGATAAATTTGGACGTCACTTAAAAAATATCAATTCGATAAAACCTGGTCCTCCAGGTCCAGGCTTTTTGTTTACCAGAGATGGCAATTTTAATCTTGAAAACAGACGATTAACAGAACTATCAACACCAATCGATTCAATGGATGCAGTAAATAAGAAATTCGTTGATGATTTAGAATTAGAAATAATAAAAAAAATAAATAACTTAAAAACCAATTTAAAAAATGAGCATAATGAAAATAGAAACAATATGTTAAAAGATGTTAATGAGTCCATGAGTAAGAAGATTTCTAGTTCTGAGATGAAAACTAATCAGCTTATAGCAAATTTAGAGAAAACTCTCGACTCAGTTTCAAATAAACTTCGCTATCAGATGGATTCAAAAATCGATAAGAGTATAGCAGAAATTAAATCGTACATTCACAATCAATTTTTATATCAAGAAAAATGAGCGACGTAAAGCAAGATATTGTAAATGAACTTCATAAACCAGCTAGAAAACAATTTCAAAGACGAAGAACTATTATAAAGGGCATTGATGATTTATGGCAAGCGGATTTAGCTGAATTTCAACTTTACGCACGGGAAAATAAAGGATTCAAGTATATTTTGGTTGTTATTGATTGTTTTTCTAAATACTTATGGGCTGTTCCTGTAAGAGATAAAAGTGGATCCACCATAACAAACGCGATGATAGCAATATTTAAAATGGGGAGAAAACCTTCAAATTTGCAGACAGATCAAGGCAAAGAATTTTACAATAAAAACTTTTCAAAACTTATGAAAATCAACGGAATAAATCATTATTCAACATTTAGCATCATGAAGGCGTCTATTGCTGAACGTGTTATTCGCACATTAAAGGAAAAAATTTACAAACACTTCAGTTTAGCTGGAAAGTATAAGTGGTGTGATGTTCTGGAAAAAATTATCGAATCTTACAATAATACTAAACACACAACAATAAAAATGAAACCTGCTGACGTTTCAAAGATAAATGAATATGATATCCCGTGGGACAATAGTAGGGCCTTAGTTACCAAACGAATACCACAATATTATAAAAACTCTTTATTAGACCTTATGCATTTCGAAGCTAAACAAACTTCATCTTCAGAGGATACATAATAATTTTTATAATACTAAAAATAATAATTCTAGAATTAATACAAGAAGTAAAATTACAATGTAAAACATACTGGGTTATTAGGTCATTCGGAGCAAAAAAAGGAAATTGGTTGCTTAGCAATATCGTCATAAAATCCAATTAAACAGCTGATGGATATAATTAGTCAAGTGTAGTAAATAATTGTAAACAGTAGAAAGAGTGAAGCTCGGCGTTGAAAATTGCTTGTTAAAAGAAGACGACGAGTAGTAAACTCTACAAGACATACACATGTGAAAGGAGTGAAGCTCAGTAGTTCCTTTAAAAAGACACAAGACGACAAATACACAACCAATGATCAACTATGCGTTTGCAATAATCTAAAAAGTAAAATAGAATTAAGTACCATACATGTGGTTTTTTAGAAAAACTGAGCCTAATTAAAAGACACATGGCAAAAAATGGTAATCATTGATTGGCCGCACGATACAACACTTTAAAAATTGTTCGCTTGAAAAAGTCGAATTTAGATCTAAAACCAATAATGCGTTAAAACCTAATTAAGATGATCAAAAAATTAAACACACCTGTTAAGTTGATTTACAAAAAGCAAATGGCAGATACATTTTTTGGAAAAACGCAAAAGTCAAAGTCCAATTACGATTAACAAATATTGAACTGTAGCGACATCTAAAAGAAAAGTTATATAAACAAATGTGTATAAACAAATTCAAAAACAGAAAACTAACAAACCGCAAAGCCTGGTAGCTTAGACAACCTTAGTAACAGGTCAAAAACATCAAGTGTTGTTTAATCATTATTTTTGTTTCTATTTTTGTCAATATTCTTAATCCTAATAAAATCTTTTATTCTATCTGGTAAATCATTAAAAACAGAGAGTTGATAGTCGGACAAATGGACATTTAGCAAACTTTTATGGGACAAGCTAAACTTAAAAATTTCAAACTCTTCCAAAATATCCAACATCAATCCCGCGTCTAAATTGTGTAGTATTTTGGCATTAGACAAAGTGAAATTATGGTTGTTGATCTTTAAATGTACTCCAAATATTGAATCATTATTTGCTAAATTCTTTTTTGAGTATAAGTGTTCTTTAACTCTAGTGGCAACTTCCCTTCCTGTTTTTCCGATATAAGCTGAATTACAATCATCACATTTCAAGTAATAAACACCTGATTTTTTTCTCAAAGGTATTATATCTTTATTATTAACTAATAGGTCGGACAACCTATTAACTGGTTTATATGCAATTCTGATGTTATCTATATTGTTTTTGAAAACTTGAGCTATTTTGTAAGAGACTTTTTGATGAAAGGGTAACACAACAGTTTTCAAATTATTCTAAGTGGCTGGAGTATCACTGGTCGACTCCAAAACAGTCGCTTGTTCCCTGAGTCTTTTGAGAACCTTCACATTCAATAATCTATCGATAAGTTGTGATTTGAAACCATTAATCTTAGCAATGTGGTGAATTTTTTTAAGTTCCAAGTTATAATTAGAAGTAGATAGTGGAACAGCCAATAGTCTGTTTAACAAAAAATGAAAATTTGCTAACTTTTGAGAAAAGTGGTGGTTAGAGAACTTTGAAATACTTGTGTCAGTAGTAGTAGGTTTTCTGTAAATGTCAAAGTTTAAAGCATTATTTGTAATGTTTAACGAGAGATCTAAAAAGTTAATAGTTCTGTTAGACTCTACCTCTAAAGTAAAAGTAATATTAGGGTGTAGGCCATTTACAAAAGTCAATAAATCTGAAAGTTCCAAAAATTCACCTGTCCAACCTATTAGAATGTCATCTACATAACGGTGATAAAAATCAATTTTTGTTTCAAAAGGATTGTTATTAAACATCAAGGTATTCTCAAAATTGCATAAAAATATTTCAGCCGTTTACAGTTAGAGACTTAGATTTGGTAGTCACAAAGCGGATAAAGGGAATTGTGTTGTATTGTTGGATAAGATAGTTCTCGTTGAAAAAAATATTAGAAAAAAGAATGATAAAGTGTTTGTCAAGTGGCTCGGGCTTGATAAAACTCTGCCAATTTCGGACTCCCACATTGTTGAACCTCTCCAGATAAAATAGGACCATGTCTTGCAGGTTTTGGAGCGACTGCACCCCCAGATAGAAAGCTATTTTCTCGTCCCCGTCAATCTTCTTAAGCTGGGCCCAGTTGCTCTGGATGTTCACCACGTACTCGGTGAGGTTGATAACATCTTCCCCCTTACTGTTCATGGTATTTATCATGTTCGGCACGAAGAATAATAATTCGTTAAAGGTGCTTCGATTGAACCGAACATCATTTTCGTACCCAGTTTTCGATATCAAAACAACTGGCTGGAAGCTGTTGAAGGGATCCACTCCAAATCTAATCACTTTCGATCCGCAAGTGTTAAGTGGGTAGATTTCTTCAAACAGACTGTTGCTTCTTGGTTGCCGTTGCACGATACAAATTGGAACTATTTTCTGCATAGTAAATGTTCAATATTTATACTGATTTTTTGCAAGATTGCAATTTAAACACCATTCCATTTCACTCATACACATGTCACATAAAAATAAAAATTTAGTAAATAATAAAAATTCCATTGCATACACTTGTTAAATAATTCCCAATTATTGGAATGAAGTTTTTTTAATATTTTATATTATGTCCCAATTAATTATAATATGTATTTAACATTACAAATTATTAAAAAAAAATATTGATTTTCTTACATCATTCTGAGATATACACAGTTTATACATGGCTGCAAAGTTCAATGAAATATTTGATGCTGATTAAGATATTAAATACCTCAGCACTTCAAAACATTGCAAGTTATTTTTTATACACTACCTACGTTTACATTATTTTGAAATGGATGCATTTTATTGTATAAGTTTAAATAATTCAAAAATGAAAATAAATTTGCTTCCTCTGCATATTAACGTAATTTCAATCACCCAAGTTCTAATATACAACCAATATGATAATCTGGCTCTACGTATAATAATTTTTGGGTTTTTACCAAATTTTAAGATAATTATTGCGTAAATATTTAATAAAAGTAAATTACACACATCCTTGATGAGTTTAATCACCCCACATACCAATGTCTCAGGTAAAATACGATATATACAGGGTGGCCCAACTAAGAGTTCCCACCCAGGTTATTTCGAAAACCAATAATTTTTGAAATAAACCCTGAAACTGGTCAAGTTTTATTTGGCGGGGGATCAATTTTTATGGTAACGCAAGGGACAACCCCTCACCCAGTTATGCAGGGAAACTACCCCTTCAAAAATCTTAAATGGCAATAGTGGTCGAGTAATAGATCATTGTAAAGCTCCTACTATTCTCTATAAAACTGTCATATTTTTTTTAATTTGATGGAATATTTGAGAAGTTATAGCATTTTCACGTTAGACATGTAAAACGTGTTTTTAACAGGTGACATGGGCTGAAAAGGGTTTTAAAGCTTGATTTTGTTAAAAATCATTACAATAATACTTTGATTCCCCATTTAATAAGGATTGGCCGGTTTCAAGGTCTTTTTACAAAATACTTTTAGTTGCCACCCAGGTTATTATGAAAACAAGTAATTTTTGAAAAATAGCCTGAAACTGATCAATTGTTATTTAGTGGGGGACCAATGTATGCTTGTATTTATTTTTTTTGTAACTTTTAACAAAATCAAGCTTTATAAGCCTTTTAAACCCATGTTACCTGTTAAAAACGCGATTTAGATGACTAACGTAAAAATGGTACAACTTCTTAAATATTCCATCAAATTAAAAAAACATATGACAACTGTATAGAGAATAGTAGGAGCTTAACAATGATGTATCACTTGACCCATATTGCCATTTAAGTTTTCTGAAGGGGTAGTTTCCCTGCATAACTGGGTGAGGGGTTGTGCCTTGCGTTACCATAAAAATTGGTCCCCCGCCAAATAAAAATTGACCTGTTTCAGGGTTTTCTCAAAAATTATTAGTTTTCGAAATAACTTGGGTGGGAACTCTTAGTTGGGCCACCCTGTATTACATATCTAACTAAAGAAATGATAACTGCTTGGTGGTCACAACCGCTAAGTCGTTGGAATTAAAAAACGCAAAACAAAGACTGTGTCTTCGATTCACAGTGGCGAGTGTTTTTTTTAAGCTTTGGCGCTTTGCCGCAAACTTCAGATGGCGCCACTAGAATCAGTAACTTAAGCTACCGATTCGCAGATGGCAGCACTTACTTAAGCAGGTAACCAATCAGCGTACTTGGGGTGGGGCAATAATTAGGAAAATAGCCGCCGTCCAATCGGACCAATAGGAGCTCAAGAATTAGGAGCTAAGGTGGGGCAGGAACAATCGGAGGTCAGGAAAGAGGGGAGAATCGACCAATCAGAGCTCAGGTGGGAGGGATTTAGGTGGGGGGTGGGCGTCACACTCCTTATGGGGACTTTACATGGGAGGCGGGGCTTCCAAATTGTGGATTGTGGATGATCCAGAACCGGCAAATATCCACTACTCACCCTCATCATCAGGCGTAAAAAATTTTTTGTCCCTCAAAAGATCCGTGTTAAAACAACAGCTTAAAACTTAATCTTAACGAATTTAATGCATCCTCTCTAAAAGTTAAGCGTTATGGTTCACCCAAATAGGGTACGATTAAAATGATTACTTTTGATCACTTATTTTTCTTCTAATACCTAATTTTCGGACACCGCTTATTACAACTGATATGTATTGATCTACTCAATTTTGATTTCTTATATGTACAAATTATCCTTCTACACAACCTTAAGTTTCTTTGGGGGTAACTTCAATTTTGTTGATTGTTGGATGTTGAAATATTAGAGTTGTTTTTGTTTCTTGAGTCGAACGTTTGATTCAAGTTAAATTTATTTATGTGAATTACCTAAATATTTTACGCCTGATGATGAGGGTGATTGACTTCATCCCTACGTTCATGGTGAATTTGGTTGCCAACGCTAAACTACTAATCAAAATTAATATAATCTTACTTTTTACAAACTGCTTCTCTAAACACCATAGATTTTACCGTAATGAAATTATAACAAATTTCCTCTCCATGGACTTAAGATTAAAACGATTCTGTCGAGAATACTTTGGCACTTATTTCTATTTAATAGAAACTGGGGAAATTTTAATGAAATCTAATTATTTATGAATGAAATTTTGAAATATACTAAATACAATTCTACTTTGAAGAAATGAATTTTTCTTATTTAATTGTACAATAAAATAAATTCATTTCCCATACTGTCGCTGGTGGTCTATTCGACCATTCCAACATATGGTGTGAAAACTGGAATTCAACAACTTAAATATTATTTCCTACGATCTGCAGCAAAAACAACACAAGACCTCTTAGGAAATAAATAAATAACCCGTGAAATACGTATCTATCCGTAGTTTGAAGCAACCCGAATGTTACAAAAAAAATATTATTTGTTATGAAGTTTCTCCCTTTTATGATACACAGGCCAAAATATTCTCCCTAGAAAACATGCACACTAGCCATAAAAATAAACCTTTACTTAAATCTTAAACAAATATTCAATAAACACAATCTAGACAAGTATGGTCACATCTGGAATAAAAATAATGCCAATTGGATAATTAATTTAACAAAGCCAATTTTGCATTAATTACAAAACAGTTGGTATTTCAAAGGGAATATTAAGAAAACACGTTGAAAGTGGAAATGGCTTAAATTTGATGATTTTGGAAAACAGAAATACTCCAATTTGAACATCAATACCGATGCAAAAGTGGTAGAAGAGTTTGTGCTCCAAATAGATCAAATCTATAAGGAGGAAGATGTTTTATATTATTTGTTTGATATTAATCAAGTGTGTTAAGACATTCAGTTGTAATGAATAACAATGAATTGTCAAATATAAAATAATTAATAAAACTGTTAATAGTATTTTATTATTATAATTCAAGAGAATATTACATGACCTTAGCAATTTTTACATAAATATTTTCACTGTTGTTAATTTTTCGATTTTTTTGATGTGTGTTTCATTCTTTTGGGATTTCAACTAATGAAACTTACAGCTTACAGTGAAACAGAAGTAATAGAAAGAAGTTTTATTTAAAGCAGTTATTATACCAACAATGAATCTAAAAATAAAGTTTTAAATGAATTTTCAACAGAACAAACACACTACATATTACATCGTGTTGCTTTGGTTCCAAACTCCACATCAGGCCTAGAATAAATAATATAATAACAATTTCAAATATACCACTAATATCATAGTAAATCTTAAGGTTAAGATTTTCTTTTATCTCTTTTAATCTGTGCTTTGCCCCTTTTTACCTCATAAGATTCTCGAGGAAATTTATAAAATTTTATATCTCTGTTTGTGTTGTAATAGTTTTTTTGGTATCCAACAACAGAACAAGAAGTATGAGACGCTCTCTTATTGTTATTTGTAGTATTCATTACAAGAATTTTGAATAAATACATAAAACTTTAAATTCAAATATTTGACGTTCTCTGAATATTTTGCCAATTACTGCAACATGGGGTAAAATTCGCTCGTAGCCTATAGCGGAAAAGAAGATTTCGGTTGTTTCTCAGTTTAATGTTAATGGGAATTTATAATTGCAAAGGTTCAATACCAATTACATCAATTTTAGAATCATTTTAAGACCAATATTCATTTCAAAGATGAATTATAACCACGAGGTTTGTTTCATAACTTGGTAATTTTACACAATAAGGTACGTCACTATAAATTTTACTAAAGAGTAATAAATATGTTCATAAATAAATAAGTTTTACGGAAAGATGCAGGTCATTGCCATCTATTTTAATTTTAATTACCTATATTTTTTTATTTTTAAATTTGTGATAAAAGATTTTTGTAACTTTGTTTGAATTCTTTTTAGTCATGAGAAAGGCACGAATCTGTTGCCGAAACGTCGGTTTGTAATTTGTAATTGTAAATAAAATTACTGAAAAAATCTAAGTTCGTTTATTGCCTGTTAAAAAACACATTAAGAATTACAATTGGTGTTGCAAATTTTTCCCATTGTAAATAAAGGTTAATAAACTAAACACAAATCGGCGCCAGTCAGATTACTACAGAATTTAGTTGACATTTCAGCCAACAGAGGGCGTCTAGAATTCTAGAATCGCGAATAGATTTTCATGTTGTATGTACAAAATTTATTTAATTTTTTTCATAATATTCGTTTTGTTTTCATATTGCAAAATTATTAATTTCTTATGATTTTGTAAAAAGTAAAGTATTATAAATAATTATACTACTATTAGTGTACTAAAAGTATGTACTGTTTTAATTTCCACTAATAATAGAAATTCAAAACCGTAAATGAATTCACCCTGTGTAATAAAAATTAAGTAGAAAATGTGATGCTAACATCTAAGCAATGCTAAATTCACATCTGTCATTAGTAAATGACAGTAAATGAAGGGGGCCATGGCATGGCGGAGTGATTTTTAAAGAATTTCTTTGAATTTTCAATACCAATGACGCTGAAATTATAAATTATTATTCGCGTACGAGTATATTTGACCAGTACTTGTTGAATTATGATTTATTTGACCACGCGATTGAAAGTAAGTAATGTATTTATACATGTGATTGTGGTTAGTTTAACATAACCAATAATTTATTAAAATTAATTTTGAATATCACTAATATTTATTATTAATAGATTCTTATTAAACGTATTTACAAATAAACTGGAAATAAATGGGTCCGAACCAAAAATTGGTCCTTCATGTATTCTATGTGCCTACAAAAATGATCAGTGTAACATCGAGATCGAAGTGTGCCGGAGTTGGCTGTGGATTCTAAAGTTAAAACCATCTTCAAGAATGTCGATCAATGTACTTCATTGTGTACGACTTTAGTTTAATAGGTAATTTTTTATTTTACTAGTATTTTTTTTTTCGACTAATATTAAAATTGCCTCGAATATCAATTTTACAATTTCTTTAAACCCGTTGTGTAGCTCGCGGTTTGCAAACTCCACGTTTCGTGTTGCCCTTGATTTTTAAAGGAAATCGTAGAACATAAATTTATTTTATTTCATTTAAAATATGCAGGGTGGGGAAAATTAATTTTATTGTTAACCTTTATAGGTCCAAGCTCAAAAAATAACACGTCTTGCCTACCGGGGTTATGTAATATTTTTTTATTTACTTTATTTTATTTAAATAAAATACATTGATTTTTATGCGACTTACAAAAAAAAATCAGACAAAATTAACATTCTTTAGAAATTCTTGTGAAATTTCTTCGGCACACTTTTGGCACTGAACAGCTAAATTATGGTCGAGTCGTCGAGTGCTCCACACAGATACTTTTATTCAACTAAACCAATGTTTTCTGTATTTTCTGATCTTTTAATCTGGGTTAGAGGAAATAACGACAGGGGTGTATGTGTACCCCCACTCAATTTATCATTTTTTTTATCGACAAATAAAGTTCAAGTGATGTTAATATTCTACCTGATTATGTAAAATACAATAACAAGAAGCTATTAAAATTGTCGGAACTCAAAAAAATTCTACAAAAAAATATGAAGAAAAATATTGGGGTGAATTTGTATCCCGCTTGAACCTATGAAGGTTAGGATTTTAAACTAGAGTTAGGCGAAATCGATAATAAAGTTGATTTGTGTTGAAGCTCCAATAATTGTTTCGGTTATCGATGTGTTAAAAGATTTTCTTTAGAATTACAATTACTATCAAATGTATTACACGATTATGTTTTTCGTGTGTTAGAAATTAGCATGATATTGAAGCTTTTAGAATAATTACTTGTAGCGTTTTTATTTGATATTAATGGAGGCCTAATTCAGTGATAAAATTGTGTTTAAGCAAAAAACGCAGTTTAAACGTTATTAAAATTAATTGCTCGAAAAATGACGAATGAAAATCATAACTTACAATTTATTTTACCTATTTAAATTATCCCGAGGGGTGCACAAAAAACGGCCAACGATGTAGTTTCGTTATTTCTTATACGATTTTAATAAGTGATATGTCAAATTAAATGGTTTGAAGAATACTACTATCAGATAATAATAGATTAATTTTATTTTTGAAAACATCAGAGGAGCAGGAGTCACTTTTCTTTTTCAAATGGCAACATATTTTTTCGATTGAGAAAAATCATTAACAAAAATAATCTAAACCAATTATACCAATAATTTTTTTTTTCAATTAATTTTTGTAAAATTTTTTTTCTTATTTTTTTTATTTTTTTTTTATTATTATTAATTTTTTTAAATTTAATTCAATTGTTTTTTTTGTTTGAGTTTTCAGTTTTTTATTTTTTTAAATTTTGTTTTTTACTTTATTTATTAATAATTTTTAATTTATTAATAATTTTTTAATTTATTAATAATAAATTAAAAAACTAAATTTAAAAAAATAAAAAACTGAAAACTCTAAAACAAAAAAAAACAATCGAATTAAATTAAAAAAAATTAATAATAATAAAAAAAATTAAAAAAAAATAAGAAAAAAAATTTAAAAAGTTAATTTAAAAAAAAAAAATATTGGTATAATTGGTTTAGATTATTTTTGTTAATGATGTTCAATCGAAAAAAATATGTTACCATTTGAAAAAGAAAAGTTGCCTCCTTCTCCTCCTATGTTTTCAAAAATAGAATTAATCTTTTGTTGTCTGATAGTAGTATTCTTCAAACCATTTAATTTGACATATGAAAATCGGATAAGAAATAACGAAGCTACATCGTTGGCCGTTTTTTGTGCACCCCTCTGTATAAGAGAAGTTTTAAACGATTTTATTAAAAAAAATTACCAAAAAAATGCAAAATTCAAAAGAAAATTTTTTTTTTGTCATAAACATACTCGGAATTTACCAATGTTTAATAATAAGTACAAAAAAATAGGATGTTACATTTAAAATAAGAAAGTTGATGTCATTTCCTGTGAAACCAGAGGTGGAAGTCTGTAAGCTATACGATTATTTTCGTACAACGAAAAAATCGTTTGTTGAATATGTTGGTATAGTGACGGATTTTGTGTTCTTTCAACAAGTACAAAACGTGCATAAGGAAGAGTGATAGAAAATCTGTCACCAAGCAACTTGGTCAACAAACGATTTTTTCGTTATACGAAAACAATCGTATAGGTTACAGACTTCCACCTCCGAAGTGAAATTGTTGAACACTGTGCTACCCTTTCGTTGGTCTGGAAGACATCAGACTTTTCATTTTCTACTTCAACAAACATTTTCCTAGATAATATAATTATAATCTGAAAAATTAACCGATTTGATTGTTTTTTTCTAATTTTTTCACTCCGGGTCTGAGTTTGAAAATTACTTTCATAGTTTCACTTAGGACTGTATTTATGACCACATATAAAAAATACACCCTAGCATTTTTTTGTTTTCGAACAAAAAATAACATCTGAAAGAGTTACTATATTTTCAATTTTTTTTAAATTTTTGGACTTCGGCTCCCGTAATCTGAATCAAGAATTTAATCGAATCGACATAATGTTGTCGCTCTCATACATTTTTTTATAAAATCTCCTCATCCTTTTTTAACATTTCGAAGCGATTCGATACTCACTTTTCTATTTATCAAAGTCCGGCGAAGGGTCTGATTTTGAAAAAAAGCTTTTTATAATTTTCGACTGTAAGACGTCCTTTATTACACGCTAGTAGCGTGTAATAAAAACTACTTTATTAAACGCTACTTTTATTTTTTCTAAGTTGGTAGTCAAAAGTCATATATCTGCAAACTGCACACATAACCTAAAATCTGACTAAATCACTCTGTTGGCCGTTCGAAATTATATAGATAAGACTAATAAAACCATCGTTTTCTTTTAATAAAAAAAGTAGGTAAGAATAAATAATTTTTAATTCATATTATGACCATGAAAATTACAACTAGTATACACATTATAATTAACTGTTACTTGAGAGGAATCCCTTGAATTAATTGTTAAACCAGGATAACCGGAATTAACATCATTTGAAACAATACCAATGTTTTGATTACTAGTTAAAGTAGAAGAATCAACGATGGAAATTTCTTGAGAATTTTGGTCACTTGGCACAATATCAATGTTTCGATTGATTGTGGTATCGTTATTACTACTAGTTACAGTGGAAGTCTTATTACTAGAGCAACCAGGTAAATTAATATTATTTCCTTCAGAATTGAACATTCTAGAAATATCAATCTTGTTTTTTAGTGAAGCATCCACGTAGCCCTCTGCAACGGCAGAAGATTTCCACCCACCATGGCGTTTAATTGTTAATAAGTCACCCCCACAATTTGCTACATGTGTGGCGCTGGATCTTCTTAAACAATGGCCAGTAAATAATTCTGGGTTAGGAAGTTTAAGATACGCAGCAATATCTTTTGACACTCTTCCGAACATATTAATACCAACAGGAGAATTAATGCAGTGACCGTTCCTGTATGTTAACAAAAATCGTTTGGTAGTAACCTTATTAGGTCTAAGGTTAGCATATTTTTTAATTAATATTATCGAATTATCGTCTGTAATGACAAATTTTCTAGGAACATGATTTTTTGTTTTCGGAACAGAGATAATAACGCAATCTAATTTAATTTCAACATCGTCAATGGACATATTACATAATTCTTCTCTCCGACAAGCACCGTTATAACCAATTATTAAGATGACCTAAAATATTACAAAAATATATCGAGCTCGAATATATTTTAAAATTCAACTTACTTTTATGCCGAGATATTTATTATCATCAGCTTCAATTATAAATTTATTAATGTCTTCTTGTTCTAAAATTTTTGATTTTTTAGGAACGTACCCTGTACTTGCTCGTTTTAATAAAGCTTGTAATTTATTGAAGTTTGATATGTCCACATTTCTGTATAGATTTAGGCAGCACCTTATCATTGAATAAATAGTCCATAAAGTAGATGCTTTATATTTTTTGCGTTGCATTTCGAAGTATGCAAGCAACACATTTTCCGATAAATTTTCAATATGATTTTCATGACACCAATTTTTAAATTTATTGTATTGTTTTTCATAAAGGTGACGAGATTTTTCAGGGATTAAATTATTAACACTGTTTTCGGCCATTTTCCTAATTTCTGGTGGTGTACATGCCATTTCTTCACCATCTTCACTCATTTTTAGTTTATAAATAAATTTAAAAATACAAGCACTCAACTTGAATAACTCAAATTTAAATTTGAAATGACACTGTCAAACAAAATGGCCGAATCAGTGTTGCCAACTACTATAAAATTAAGGAACTACTTTACTATTAAAAATATTTATAGGTATAAAGATATATTTATTTTGTTTAAAAAAAGCGAAAATTATAAAAAATAGCGTAAAGTACTCGTTTCATAAGACAATTATGGGCATTCGTCATTTAAAACGCTCGCTGCTACGCAGCTCGCGTTTTAAACTTTGACCCATGCCATAAAATCTGTCTTATAAAACTTGTTCTTTAATATACTATTTTATGATCCTAGTTTTTGAGGACTTTATGTGTAACGATATACAATACAATTTATTTTCGATTAAAAAAATAAAGTCTGAAAAAGTGTCTGATTATTTTCATTTTTTTGACTCCTTTAAATATTTTTTTATTCGATTAAAAAAAATTAAATCTGAAAGAGTGACACATTATTTTAATTTTTTATTTAATTTTTTGATTCTTGGTCTGAATTTAAATAAATTTTTTAGGTAGTTTTTCTTAGAACTGAATTAGTAAGAAAATATAAAAGAAATTGCCTTAAATTTTTTTGTTTTTAATTAAAAAATATAAAATCTGAAAAAGTGACCATGTATTCTGTTTTTTTTTTAATTTTTTGACTGCAGGTCTGAGTTTGAAAATACTTTTTAGACTTCACTTAGGACCAACAATACAGGTATAACAATACAGGGTGATTTTTATCTATGGAACCAAATCGGCCATGCCCAAATGGCTTGTTAAAAAAATTTTAAATTTGGTGAAATACAACAAGTGCTGCGTCCTCAATATATTAAAGAAAAAAAATGTGGCCATTTATGGTGCTAATTTTTAATAGATGTTATAAAGGAGGCTTTAATGAACATTATGGAATTTATTTTCGAGAGGGAAACCGTGAGGAAATTAACTTTTTGCTTTTTGCTTTTTGAATTTATATTTCTTGGAGTAAAAATGAAAAAAAGCAAATTTTATAAGCTAGATTTCGTTATTACTAAAAGAATTTTAATAAAGTTTAAGTAGGCAGTTAAAATATTTGAGACAAATCTAACAAACTAAAAAGCTTAGAAAGAAATGTGTCAAATAAAAATTGTTAGTTTTAAATGGGGGAAAATAAAGAACATACTAATTTTATCGTCAAGCGTCAAAAAATTTTTTTTCTTAAAATTTAAAATGTGTAAAAAAATGATTTATGTAAAAGTTTTTTGTTTTATTGAAATAATTTTAAAATTGGTAAAAAATTATAGGTTTTCATTTAAAAAAACTTGGTTTACATTGAAATTAACACAAAGATGACCTTTAATTAAAAAATAACTTGCACCATGGTTTTTCCCCTTTTATACCAAACAACTTTTATTTGAAAGATTTTTGTTCAAACCTTTTAGTTTTTAAATTATTCATTTGTCTCAAATTAAATCTTCCACCCTGTAAATCCATTTTTCAAAACAAAATTCGGACAACTACAAAACAAACAGTGATCAGTTTAATGGGGCGCCAGCAAAGTGCGAGCGCAAGCATCAAGCGCACCGCGAAATGCACTTTTTAATTAATTAATTCCAAGGGTAGGAGTGGTCACAGGACCTCGTTAATGGTCACGTTATATGCCAAAAATATCTGACTAGTACCTAGGACAAAAATAGTCCCAAAATCGAAACTTAATTTTTGGGGTCTTTTTTCCCACTGTGTCCTGGTCTGATTTAAAAAACTTTTTATGTAGTCTTATTTAGAACTTTATGAGTAACAAAATTGCGCTCTTTGATTTTTTTGTTTCCGATGAAAAAAATTAAATCTAAAAATTGACTGATTATTTTTGATTTTTTTTTTCTAATTTTTTGACTCCGGGTCTGAGTTTAAATAGAATATTAAATATCATAGTTTGATATGACAAGCTTGAGCTGGAGATGAAATAGCGCTAAATGCCGGCGCGGGCGGCAGCAAATAGCTTTGACAGATTAGACATTGAAGTCTATACTCAACCTGTCTTGTTGTGTTACATACTTACAAACATACGTAATATTACATTTACCGACGTTTGAAGAAAAATACTTTTTAGGTAGTTTCACTTAGGACTGCTTGAGTAACCGGTCTAGGACTTTTCGGCGGGACCGATTCGACGCTGCCCATTCGGCGGTAGGACGTTTCGGCGAAATTACTTTTTAGTTATTTTAATAATATCAATAAAAAATACTTGTTTAGTACTTTATGCGAAAGCGTTTTAACATTCTGCAAATGCATATCATAGTAAATTTGTTTTTTTTGGGAAAATATGTTAATTTTTGCAGAAAAATTAAATCCAAAACCATAATTAAATAATAAATTAATAAATAAAGTATAAAATGAAACAATTTTTTTTTTAAATTATAAAATGTAAAAATTGGAAATAAACGTCAAGTAAAAAATTATTAATATCACTAGGAAAATTATTCATACAAAATTTATTTATCCACGACTAGCGCGAAATACTTTAAGTTAGTATATATGTTATTCGCAATAGCCGAAAACGCCCACTGCCCGAATTTTTTACCCACAACGCGTTGTGGGTAACTGAATTTACCCACGACGCGTTGCGACTTCACTTTTGCGGACAGTGGGTAAAATTATTTACCCACAACGCGTTGTGGGTAAATCTGTTTACCCAGAACGCGTTGTGGGTATATTTATTTACCCACAAGCGAACTAAAACTTTTTCGCTTTAGGTTCTACTTTTGTCCATGTCGGAATGTGGCGTTCTATCGATATGGCGTCAAAAATAAAATAACATACTTAATAATAAAAATACTTTTATTGGAATAAAACTGAAAAGTATTTTAGTTCTTAAATAGAAACAACGTGCTATTTGTTTTTGGTCGGATTACTTCTGTGACACATGGAATTGTATTTTACATTTTTCTTGACACAAGAACATGCTTTCGTTTTGCATAGTTTTAAGCAATTACAATGAATGAATCCTTGTTTTAAGCCAGAAGACATCATTGCTTCCTGTCGTACATTCACATGGGAAACTGGAACATCATTTGGAGATAAAAATGTTGAGGGGGATAATTGGAACTCATTCCGACTGAAAAGTTTCATTTTCAAGTTCTTCATCAGAAATTTCAGAATCCGATTCTTCATGTACCGTATTTGCTTTTTCCAAAGATTGTTTTATCAAACCCAGTTGTTCTTCGAGCTGCTCTTCAGTCTCAATTTTGTTTATGATAGATTTGTTTAAGCATGTATCCAACAGTCCATTTCGTTGTAAAGTGCCAAACAATGCTTCGTATGGTGTTCGTTTTATGCCTGTATGGAAACTGCGATTTTTTTGTGCTCTGAATAATACGAAGACCTCTTGCCCAATTATTACAATTCGTTCTGGGTGAGTAAGTTTACCCACAACGCGTCCTGGGTAAACAAATTTACCCACTGTCCGCAAACGTGAAGTCGCAACGCGTCGTGGGTAAATCTAGTTACCCACAACGCGTTGTGGGTAAAAAATTCGGGCAGTGGGCGTTTTCGGCTATTGCGAATAACATATATACCCTTCATAAGTAATGAAGTTCAATTAGCACAGCTAACTTTACCCAGAGAGTAAACAAGTGATTTTTAGAAGTTTTAACACAGTAATGTGTTTTTTTACACCAATCATAAAGCAGATTTAAATAACAGAGCATTGGGATGAAGTTGGCGAGAATCGACATTTGCCGACATTAAACGAATGCAAACGAATGATCACGCTTTAACTCTACGATTGTCTATGATCATAAAGCTGTCAAAATATAAAATTAATTTCAAATTATTGGAAACTTAAAATTTATAGTTTTAACCTCTGTTTTAACAAACAAGGAAAACTAAAATGAGTTCCGACATTGAAATGTGTGTTTGTACTCCCCCAGAAATTGCTCAACTGGCATAAGAAGCCAATAAAAATATTTTATATTAGGTGCGCAACTAAGTTCTCGCTGTTTTTTTATGAAAATGCAACTTTATTGTGAAAAAATGGTTACAAATGAATCATTCAAAGTATTGCCGACTTTCTTCCAACTTTCTGGCAGAGCTCGAATACCGCGTCGGAAAAACTCCTCATCTTTTGAGGCTATTCACGAATTGAGCCATTTTTCGATATCTTCGTATGAGCGGAACTGCTGATCAGCCAGACAAAGTGCCAACGAACGGAACAAGTAATAATCGGACGGTGCAATATCTGGCGAATATGACGGGTGGGGTAGGACTACCCATTTGAGCGTTTCCAGGTAGGTTTTAACAGGATTGGCAACGTGAGGCCGAGCATTGTCATGCTATGCTGTAGAATCACTTTTTCGTTCCTCAATCGCATCAATTGAAGTCGATACCGTTCCCCGGTGGTGGTTTCGCTCGGTTTCAACAGCTCATAATAAATAACACCGACCTGGTCCCACCAAATACACAGCACAACCTTCGCAGCGCGAATATTCGGCCGAGCCGACGACATAGACGCATGACCGGGCAGTCCCCATGACTTTCTTTTCTTCGGGTTGCTGTAATCAATCCATTTTTCATCACCCGTCACTATACGATGAAGAAAACCCTTCCTTTTTTGCCGCTGGAGCAGTTGTTCACAGGCGAAAAAGCGGCCCTCAACGTCTCTTGGCCTCCAATCATAAGGAACCCAAGTTCCTTATTTTTGAATCATTACCAACGCATGCAATCGCTTGGAAATGGCTTGGCGGGTAACTCCTAATATTGAAGCAAGCTCTTCTTGGGTATGGCACGGATCCTCATCGAGTAATGCCTCCAATTCAGCGTCTTCGAAGGTTTTTGGCCTTCCTTCACGCGGACGGTCGTAGACATTGAAATCACCGTATTTGAAGCGACGGAACCAATCACGGCACGTTGTTTCACTTAGAGTAGCATCTCCGTAAACTTTTTGGAGCTCTCGATACGCTTCAGCAGCCGTTTTCTTCGAATAAAAGGAGAGAAGCAACACTTCCCGCAAATGTCTATTATTTGGCACAAAATCAGCCATTTTCACACTTATGTAATGCCAATACAAAAACACTAATGAAACAAAACTGTTAGTTTACCATGTGTCTAAGCTTGGTTCAAGATGTTTTCCTAGGTAAAAATCCAACAGCACTTAATATTTTGAGAGTGACGTTTAATTCGCATATGTATGTAAGTTATTTTTTTAAATGTTAAATTAAAATTTTTCGAAAAGAGAACTATTTTTGGTCGTCGTTCGTCGTGAATAAAGTATAGTATTGAACTCGCGAGTGTTTGCTAGTACTCCCTTGGATTAATTCCTCCACTCGGCTCGTGTCAAACTTTAATCCGCGTGAGTAATACCAACTCACACTCGCTCGTTGAATAATATACTATTATTAGTGATTATACAGGGTGATTCACATTTATGTTAAAATCTTTTGTGTGGTGATTCCTTAAATAAAAATACTATAAAAATGGGTCTGGAACTATTACTTTAAAAGTTTGAAAGTAGTTTTCTGATATTGGGCTGCATGTTCTAGTCCATTAAAAGAGTTTAAAAAAAATTTCGGGGATGGTAAAGTCGAGGATGACCATTATTTTAAGCCTAACAATTTTTCCTCCAACTTTTTGAAGATTTTAATTTTACTAATATAATCCCTTCTCCACAGAAAAGGTCTTTTGACTCATGTCACTAATGTTCTTAGTTTTCTTATAAATGCGGATTTTATTTCAATACGTCAAGTGCCGAAATTTCTTCTTTGTGATTTTCTAAAAAATTAGAAATTTGAGCACCTAACATAGTTGAATAAAATCCGCATTTACAAGAAAACGAAGAACATTATTGGTGACACGAAAACTTAACACACGCGTTTTTAGGGGGTAAATAAACAAGAGATTAAACTTTTTGCGGATATTGCTGATTTTACAGAAAAGTTTTGTTGTCACGGCAATGACTAGAGAATCAAGCTTCAGCTACGTTGTCGCGATTTTTTCTATGATCTTTGATTCGATAGTTATTACCAAAGGCACAACCAAACTTGAGTTGATTAAAAGCAACAATATCCAAGAAGAAAGCTCAACCTCAAGTTTATTTTAGGAAGATTATTAAACAAGTCAAAATTTTTATATAAAACACAAAAATGAAAGCAGCTAGAAGAAGGAGGGAAATACGAGTTCCACGTAAATTTGAACCAATCGGAATGTACTTGCACTCTATGAGCGATAAAATCATTTATGCATTTTTCAGTATAAACGTCAAATTATTCAAATTCCACAATACATACCAAATTTTGTATTTTGATTACTTCTAAAATGAGATATTAAACTTCAATTTTGAAAGCAAAACGCTCGGACAGGTGATTTTTGATTTTAGTGGGCGGATTTTTAAATAATTGCCCTTTACCTTCAAGTCCTGATTGAAATTACGTAAAAAGTGTTTTCAAAATCAGACCAGGAGTAAAAAAATTAAAAAAAAAAATTAAAGAATTAGTCACTTTTTCAAATTTTATTGTGTAAATCGAAAACGAATAAATATAAGCGCTCAATTTTTTTATATTTTGTTACACATACAGTCCTTAGTAAAACTGTATAAAAAGTTAGGTTACTGTATATAAATGAAATTAATAACTCTTTAAGTATAGTCTTCTTTTAAATACAAATTTTATTAAAAACAGCTAAAGCATTTTCGATCCTGTGGTACCGCATTAATTAAGCAATTCAATATTTATGACACTTATTAATTTTTAAGCAACAATAAGCATTTCAGTAAAGTAAGAAGGGTAAAACCCAAAATTCTTTTAATATAATAATAATAATATAATAATAGACCTTTATTGGCATTTATAGTTTACAAAAAATACAGTAAAATAAATAAAAAAAAAAAGAAATCCCAGGTACAATAAACATAAACTATTTTCTTATCAAGGACAATATTTCCCTCATATCTTCTTTGCCTCTGCCATCCTCTGCTAACAAATTCCACTATCTCTGCATTCTGATATGGCTTTGCGGTGAGATTCCTCTGCAACTCGACGTCCAATGCTTTACACTATCTTCTTCCCTCATACATATTCTGCATTTTTTTCGCTGTCTCCTCTAGCCAGAAATTATTACTGTTTTCTTCATTGCCACATCTAAATCGAGCTATTATTCTAATTGTTTCCTCATCATATTCTTTCTTTATGTTCTCAGGGTATCTGCTGACCACCATTATTTCTCGATATTTCGCGTTGTATCTTGAGGTACCGATTCTATTGAATCTCACCTGTTTGTCAACTTCTATTAACCTCTCTATTACTAGGTTTTCTATGCTGCGGCCCTCTCTGATGTATCTTTGTATCTCGACATTTGAATGTCCTGCTTTTTCAAATACATTCTGGCGTACCTTGATCCATCTATTTGCGCTTCCTCTCTCTGTCTCCTTGTCTATTTCCCTTATTATTTTATTTACTATTCCTATGTTGTTTTGTCTTATTTTCTCCTCATACTTAATTGCTCTTCTTGTTCCTTCAATTCCTATTCTATCTCTGTTTAATTCTTGTCTGATTATATAATCCGGAGTGTTCTTGTTTAGTCCTACTGTCCATTTTAAAAGTTTGTTTTGTACTTTTTCGATCTCTTCCATTTCGATCCACCCCCTTACTTCACTTCCGTATAATAAAACGCTTCTCACTATGGCATCAAATAGAGCGATTCTCATTGCTACATTACTTTTTAATCTTCTTTTTCCCAGACTCCAAACTTTACCCATCATCATTGTTGCTTTTTTTTGAACTGTTTGTATGTATATTCCCGGAGTTGTTCCTTTGTAGTGTTACACCAAGGTATCTAAATTCCTTTACTTTTTCAATTTCCTTTCCCTGCCAATAATATTTTCCCCCCTTCTTTTCTCTACTACCTTTAGCAAACACCATAATTTTTGTTTTTTCAACGTTCAGAATCATATCCTTTTTTCTTAGATAATTCTCTAAAGCCTTTATTAACATGCTGCTTAATTCCCTTCCATCTTTTGCTATTATTACTATGTCGTTCGCATATGATATCGAGCATATTTTCTGCGTCCCTATCTTAACTCCTCCTACCGGGCACTTTTTAAGCATATCTTCCAGGTCTGACAGGTAAGAGTTAAATAATGTTGGGCTTAGGGGGCAGCCTTGCCTTACACCTCTGTCTGTTATAAAGTCCTCAGATTCCTCATTATTTATTTTTACTCTACAAATGGTTCTTTTGTATATATGTCTGATTCTTGTTATCATTTCCTGGCTTATTCCCCTGACTTCCATTGTTTTGAACATTTTATCTCTATCAACCTTGTCGAAAGCTGACTTCAGGTCTACAAAACATGTATATATCTTCCCACCTTTATTTGATATTTCCTTTTCTATGATGTAGTTTAGAGTATAGAGGGCGTCCACTGTTCCCCTGTTTTTTCTAAAACCAAACTGTGTGTCATCCAAAATATTTTTTCTTTCCATTTCCTCTGCTAGCCTTTTTTCTAATAGCATTGCGTATATCTTATACAAGGTATTTATAATTGTTATGCCCCTATAATTTTCTATCTTTCTTCTATCACCTTTTTTAAAGATTGGGCATATAATCCCTCTTCTCCAATTTTCTGGTATGCTTCTCCCACTCCATATGTAATTGTAAAGTTTCGTTATCATTCTGATTAGCTCCTCTGGTGCATATTTAATTGCTTCGTGCTGAATCCCGTCTTGTCCTGGAGTTTTTCCTAATTTTAATTTTCGTATTATACCTCTGATTTCTTCTTCCTCTATTTTGGATTCTTCCTCATTGCTTTTTAGGTCTACTTTTTCTGCACCTTTTTCTTCTTCCCTATTGTGGTCTTTTCAACCCTCTAGCTGTTCCATAAAGAAGTCTTTCCATTTTTTTACGTCCTCGATGTAATGTATGTTATCTTTTTCTTATAAATTTCCTACCCATTTCCACATGTCTGTTTCATTCTTTATTTCATGAATTTTCTTAATTTCTTCACAATCTCTCCTCCTTTCTTTATACTTGCACAGTTCTTTGAATTTTTTCTTTTTTTCTCTGTAGCTATCAAAATTAATCATTGCTCTGCATTTTTTTATTTCTTGTCTTAACGTCTGTTTGGCTATTTTGCATTCTTTATCCCACCATTCTTTTATCTTGCTCCTATTTCTGTTTATTTTCACTTCTCTCTTGACAACTGCATTTCTTATTACCTCCTCTAGACTTTCAAAAGATTCATTATTTTCTCTCTTCTGTAACTCCTCTCTCACTTTTTCTCCAAATGTTTCAATGCTCTCTTTCCAGCAAGTATGGCATTGTTTGATTTCCGTTTTTTCTACACTTGTATTCTCCCAGTTTAATCCTAGCTCCAAAGACAGGTGATCAGATTCTGTTCTCTCTTGTACTTTTAGTTTCATCACCCCCTCCATGACTTTTTGGTTACACATAATATAATCTATTACGGAAGTTTCTTGTGTTCCTATAAAAGTGAATTCACCCTCCTCATCTCCATTTACACTTCCGTTTAAAATATTTAAACCTAGTTCATTTGAGTATCGAACGAGCAATTCCCCTTCCTTATCGATTTTTTTGTCTCTTGTTTTTCTCTTAATTGTTTCTTTTATATTTTCCGTTAAAGTCTCCTCCAATGACTATTTTTTGGTCCAGCTCTTCTTGTTCCATTATAAAGCTTATTTCTTCCCACACTTCTCTGGACCCTCTTCTATTGTATACTTTAAGAATTATAATTTCTTCTTTATTTATTTCAATTTTGACTCCTTGAATACCGTCAGTTTTATTCATCATTTCTTTTCCTATTAGATTCTTTTTAATTCCTGTAATTATCCCTCCTAGCGCTCTTCCTTTACGATATTCTCTTTTGGCAGCTTGATAAAACCAATTGAAACTGTTAGGCAAATCTTTTCGTATTTTTTCCCAGCTTTTTTCCTCTACCCATGTCTACGTTAAACCCACAACTTGAAAATTTTCTAAATAATCTGCAATTTCTGATAATTTTCCCTTTAAAACTGCTATATTCCAAAAGCATACTGTTATCCCTTGCTCCTTATTCTCCCCCTCACACCTCCTTTCATGCTCCTTTACTGAAAATTTTCTCTTACAAGGCGATTTTCCTTATCGCTCCATTTCCACCATTCATTTCCCAACTTTGCCTTTTTGTAGCCTTCTCGACTTATAATTCCATTCGCGTTTCTTTCCCTTACTATTTTTCTAATTTTTTGTTGAATTTCCCTTTCTTTGTTGGTCAAGTCATTTTCTATATATATTTGTACTCCTTTCAGCATTTTCTTAGCTCTCATTATCTGTTGTTTTTCTACCCATTTGCCAATTTTTACCAGAGTTGGTCTTTTGTCTTCACCTAATGCTTCTTTTCTTTTCCCTATTTTGAATGATGATTCTTCTATTACTACCTCAATTTCCAGTTTTTCTTTTAAGAAGGCTTCCACTTCCTTTTCTGTACCTCTCCCCTTCATCCCGTATATTACAATGTTATTTCTTCTCTTTTTCCTTTCTTTCTGTTCTATGCTATACACCAGCGCTAGCATTTTTTCGTTAATGTCTGCCTTTTCTTTCTCCCATCTCTCTTCCTTTTCCTTAAATTCCATCATAATTTTTTCTATCATTCTGCTTTGACCCTCGAACTTCTTCTCCCACTCTTCCAAGTTGCTTTCCAGATCTTGAAACTTCTTCTCCACCATCCCATAATATTCTTTATTTTCTTTTCTTAGACCTTTTATTTCCTCCACTGTGCCTTCTCTTAATTTTCTCATTTTCTCTATCATCATCTCCATTTCTTCTTCGCTTTTCCTTGTGGTTTCCTTTTCTTTGATTGCGGGGACCGTGGCGTTTTGTTACTCTTCTCGAAAACTTTGTGGTGTTCCTTTTCGTTGCTTTCGCTTCTCTCTTGATACATCTATGTAGGCTTCCCAACGTCTTTGTATGTTTGGTTTTCTAACTCCTGTCTTGATACATCTATGTAGGCTTCTCAACGTTCCTGTATGTTTGGTTGCCGAACTCCTCTATTTGTGATGTTTACGTATCTGAATCAATCCTAACCTCGCTTTTTGTACTTGCCCTTCAGGTCCTTACTATTTCTCTACTCCGTCCTTTTTTTTCTGCTATTATTATCCTACACGCTTCATCTCCTTCTTCTCTCTTGTCACTGCCCCTTTCTTTACTATATTCTTCCTTATTTCCTGTATAATGTGTATTTTTATATCTAAGTCCCTTTCTCTCTCACTCTCTTGTATCCAACTTTATTATTTTATATTTACGGACTGTATGTGTAACAAAATATAAAAAAATTGAACCCTTACATTTTTTGTTTTTGATTAAAAAAATTAAATCTGAAAAGGTGATGATATTTTTAATTTTTTTTATTATTTTTGACTCCTGGGCTGATTTTGAAAAATTTCTTATGCAGTTCTAGGAAGGACTGTATGCGTAACCAAATATAAAAAAATTGAGCCCTTACATTTTTTTGTTTGTAAAATCTGAAAAAGTGACTGATTTTTAAAAAAAAAATTGACTCCCAAGTGGTCTTATTTTGAAAAATATTTTTATGTAGTTTTACTAAGGACTGTATGTGTAACAGTATATAAAAAAAATTGACCCGTTACATTTTTTTTGTTTTTTATATAAAAAATATGAATGTAAAAATAAATGTTTTTAAGTGTAACTTGAACCCGGCTACTAAACAATAAGAAGATTAATTATCTTCAAGAACCATGTGTAAAAATATGAGTTTGAAAAAGATATGTAAACACCATTGAATTTATGAGAAACTATATTTGTTTGAATTTTGTTACAACCACTTTCATTACGTTTTTTTAAATACCCATTATTTTTTTTTAATAAATAATAAAATTCCGATTTTTTTAAAAACCAGTGATTATTCAATTAAGTTTTTTATTTAACACAGTTATAATTTATACTACAAACATATTCATGGTTTCACAACTTTGTTTTATATTTTATTGTTCAATAAAAACATAGCTTTAACATTATTTTTCTTTTACAGGTTGTTTTAATATAGGATAATCATAGAAAACTGCCACAGCTACCCAAGATTTCATTTAACACGAATTAATATTAATCTCTTGAATAAAATTTTAATTTAAAATAGATTATTTATACTGATACTTTGTATAAACTAAATAATAACAACTGAAACAGAAGATTTATCTCACAAAGTGAACCACTTCAAGAACCTTTGAAGAACTAAGCCCCGTCTGGTGAAGGATCATCGGACAGGCCGAAGTAATTGAAACAAACGAAAAGCTCCTTAAACATCGAGTGCCCAAGAATAATGTTATTCCCAATAAATGAACATCAAAGAGTATTTAAATGAAAGGTGTGATTAAATCTATCTACCACAAACGTGATCAAATGGATAACCTACATTTATCAAAATTGGAGGAATACTTAACACAATCATCGATTAAAAGTAATAAAATAAAGCAGAGGAATTAAATCAAGTGTCGTACATTTGAATATTCCCCACTGAAAATGTTGAGGATCTTAACTTGAAAGGTTTAATATATTTCTTAAATACTCTGCACATAACCATCAGTTAAGGAATTATAGAAAGGGTAATGGTGTTCCCAATTAAATATCAAAGTCTTAGTAAACGATCTTAATCCAAACGTGACTAAAACAAGTAAATAAATATACTAATCAAACCTTATCGAGTTTCATATAAAAGAGACTTATTCCCAACTGAGACTTCAAATGTTTTTACCTCAAAAATTTATTTGGAACTACCTACGTAGAGTTGTAAATAAAATAGTTCCTACATTTTTAAAGAACTAATGAGATTAAAATATATCATGAGTACCAAATCGAATGTCATACATGGGAACAATGTTATCCTTAATTAAACATCAAAGGGTATTTAACTCGACAAGGTTTGTAAACCTTTGTAATTCAAGGTATCTTCTACTAAATTTGAGATAATCTGTCTTGGGTTTTTGATACCAAAATTTAGCGGGTACTTAACATAATTATCATTTATATGTAATATAATACAACAAAAACAAAATCTAGTGTTTCCCACGAAAAAAATTGATGTTTTCTGTAACTCAAAAAGCTTTGTGGGAACTAAACTCTTTTGGTACATCAATTTGAACCCAAATTTCCAACAAATTTCATTGCACAAGGTTTCCTATTTATGAAAATGGTTTTTTATACTATCCATCCTTAACAGGGTCTTCAGATGCATGTTTGGACTTTTGTATGCGTCACATTTAAAATGAATCCAACGTCAATTTACACAAACAATTGATTTTAAATAGTCCTTTCAATACTACTTGGTGAAGCACAAAACTTTGCCTAAGCGCTAAGTGGTTCCTTCAAAGATTCTGCATTACATGGGTCTAGCACGTACCACACCTAAGCGCCAAATTACTGCATTATCATTGAAAGTACAAACATAAATTTAGATCTTATAACTTCGTACAATAATAACACAGGCCTACAGTGAATTTGGGTATACTCGTCTCGCTGATTGTACATGAATTAGTTTTTCATAATCCTACGTGTAGAGTAGGATATATAAGAAGTGGCATAAATTTTTTTTTTGAAATGTACCTACTCCTTAACAAGAGATTATAAAAATGTGATTTCCTATTTTGAAAGACGTCTGTTTCCTAAGAAAGTGAACTAAATATGTGTTAGAATCGATTTCTTTTATACACGCATCACAGTTTTTCGATTTTTTCCTAACCTTAATCAATTTAACAATAACATAGTTCTCAGCATTAGCCAATCGCTTTTTTTATATTCTCATCACCATTCTTCAACACTTTCTTGTGGATATGGAAATAATAGCTCTGATATCCAAGATTCCTTCATCAGTCTCTTCTAGATTATTTTTTATGTCGCTGTGACTTGATTCGATTCCTTCTGGTTTGTATGTAGTTTCATCTGAATCAGAAGAAAAAAGATTTCTCTTACAACTTTGGAGTGATTTTCCGAGGGGCACATGGCATATTAATTTTCTTTCCTCGTTTTTTTAAAACTCTGGTATTATTCTATAAATCTTTTACCTTTTAATAACTCCATAAATGACTTCGACCAGGTGGCGCCACGTCGACATTTTCATTTGATTCTCCTTTGATACCTTTTCTGCACAGCATCTTAATATGATTTGGATCGTCAGTTATGTTTGTCTCGTCATAGTTAACAATATATGTCTTTGGAACCCCCTCTCAGTTAAATTTGAGAACAATCTAAATTTGTTTGGGTTTGGATTCAGGTTTAGATTTTAATTTAGGTTCAGTTTCAGGTTCAATTACAATTTATTTTTAGTGCTTCAAGAACCTTAATTTTTTCCGGTTCAGGTTCGGATTTAATAAAATATTATAACCTTAAATCATATTATTATTAACCTTAAACATGACGCAACACAGAACGCGGCGATGCGGTGATTACGTAAACTCGCATCGCGATTTCTTTACATTGGGCTCACTGGGGAAGTTATTAATACAAAATTATTTAATTTAAATAATAGAAAAAAATTGCGATATATTTTTAAAACATTGGTATATAATATATTGGGTTGGCAAGAAAGTAATTTCGATTTTGTGAAAAAACATTTTTTTTATTACAACGAATAGACTTTAATCAATTATATATTTTCCATTTTGTTCAATGATCTTTTTCCATCTTTCTTGCAGCTTCACGATACCCCGCTCATAGAACTTCTGGTCCTTATCAGAAAAAATCTGATCCAAGTGCGATTTAAGGTCATCTTCGTTTGAGAAATTTTTACCATTGAAAGAGTTCTGCAAACTTCGAAATAAATGGTAATCAGATAGTGCCACGTCAGGGCTGTATGAGGGATGCGACATCACTTCCCAACCAAGTTCCAATAATTTCCCACGAGTTACCAAAGATATGTGAGGCCTAGCATTATCATGGTGGAACACAATTCCTTTACGATTTGCCAATTCTAACCGCTTTTCTTTGATTGCTTCATCCAGAATCACCAGTTGTTGACAGTAAACATCTGAATTAATTGTCTGGTTCCTTCGAAGCAGCCCAAAATAAAAAACACCTTTATAATCCCACTAAATCGACACCATGATCTTTTTTTGATGCAATTCAGATTTCAAAGTGGTTGTTGCTCGTTCTTCGTGCTTGGACTTAGACCATGATCGTTTTCGAATAATGTTACTGTAGGTGACCCATTTATCATCACCAGTGATGATTCTTTTCAAGAAAGGATAGTTTTTATTGCGCTTAAGATGCATATCGCAAATATTGATTCGTTGTGTTTAGTTTTTTCGGTTCGGGATAGGGTTTAGCTTCAGATCCGTCGTTCTAACTCGTTTAATGTTTTGGGCCAAACTCTCCGACAATCGTCTGTTCCTTGTAAGAAATTTATAAAATCAATCATTACCTGGAATATTTTCTTTGAATTTTCGTACTTATGCCCCCTTTCGATCCAAACTTTTTTTAAACAAACTATTTAATCAACATAATATTCATTAAAATTAATACACTTTTGCCAACGAGATATGAGTTTATTAATTCGGGTACCATAAAAGTCCTGGCTCCTGTCGGTGAGAAACTCTCGGAGGGCGTTTTCTACATCTTGATTTAAGAAAAAGTTTAATATGTTTAAAAAAGTGGTAGTCGGTTGAGGAGAGGTCTGGTAATTACCGTAAATAAATCAGAGTATTTAGATTATTATATAGGAATTCACATGCCTTATCTGAGTTTTTGATGTTAAATAAATCTGTCCAATCGATATCACAAATACCTTGATAGAGGTTAGGAAAATCACATTTTCTAAAGTTTTTCGCAGAAAGCATTACTAAATTTTGTACCTAGTTACATTTTGTTCTTCTTTGACCATGGGTTCAATTTCGTGACCATCGTTACATTCAACAGATTTTAAAGTTATAACAAGGTCTAATAGTCTATCATTACAGTTTAAAACTTTATTTCTTTGCAATAAGTTGCTAAATTAAAGATAATTACTTAAACATTGGACATTTTGATTTATGGGTATATTATCATCGGTTATTGGTTTATATACTGAAATCTTAAAATCTCATAAAATAATAACATAATCACAATTAAGGAATTTGTCTTCAAATAAGTTAAATACATATTCATACGTGGCTGATGAGGTATTCGGAGAAATGTACAAGCGGATTGCGTACAGATATAATCCATTAAAGGAAATTTTACAAGCCACAATTTCTACTTCCAAGTTTGCTGGCACATATACAGGGTGTCCCATTTTAATTAATCCAGCTGAATATCTTGAAAACGAAGCGATTTCCTTAAAAATGTTTCAGACAAAAATTGTAGCGACTCGAGGGGGAGATTTAATAGTGCCATGGGTTTTTAATTGTTATGGGGTTTTATGGGAAAACATTTTTTTCAAATGGGAACCCCCATTTTTTATTGTAGATTCGTAATCTATGGAAAATAATAAGAAAGTTTTGGTTGAAACTTTTTTTTTTAAATTTTAAATTGTCGCTATATTCACCAAAATGAACACAAATATTGGGATTTTCGATACAGTTTTACTAAAAAAACTAAAGGTCTATAAGAAAACTTGTAGGATTTAAGAAGTGCTTAAATTAAGGCAAGGATTAATAAAAAATATTATTTTTCTTTATTAAAAAAAAATAAATTTAAAAAAAGTTTATTTTATTTTTATTATTATTATTATTTAAGAAAAATATTTTTTTTTTACTTATAATATTTAAAATAAAGTCAAAGGCAATTAATTAATACATTTAAAGATATTTGAATCTGTTCTTAAATTACGAGAGCTGGTCTAAATAAGATGTTCGAATATTCCTCCATTTTGTTCAATACACATGTTTACTCGTGTGCGAAAAGCCAATGATACATTTCTCAACATTTCAGGAGTGGTACTTCGAAAAGCGTCCGTAATTCGTATCATAATATTATAGGATATCCTCTCTAGCTGTAGTTGGTCGTTCATAAACCTTATCTTTTATGTAACCCCGTAAAAAATAATCCATTTTTGTAAGATCCGGAGATCTTGCTGGCCATTCGTCTACTTCACTACCAATTCCAATCCACATATTAGGGAATTGGTTATGTAAAAATATTTTAACAATTCTGGCAAAGTGAGGTCTAGCTCCGTCCTGTCGAAACCACATTCGCTGTCTTAAATCTAGAGGTACATCTTCTAAAAGAGTAGGCATTTCGTTTTGAATTATATTCAAATAAACATGTTGGTTAAGATTTCCTTCATAAAAAAATGGTCCCACAAGATACTCATCCACTATTCCAGCCCAAACGGTTATAGACCAACGGCACTGTATTCTATGATCTCTTTGCCAACGTGGATTATTTTCAGAATAATAATGAGCATTATAAAGATTTACTCCACCCATGTTGCCAAATTTTGCTTCATCAGTAAAAAGTACTCGATTAAAAAAAAGGGGATCTCTTCTAACTTGATTCGTAGCCCATATGCAAAAATTAAGACGCTGAATTTATCTTATAGATCTATGTGGATCTTCATTTACGGAAGCTAATGCTATCAATGAGGGGAGCATCTTAGGACCAGTTTTACTACGTTTTCTTCTAAGAGAACCTCTTTCCGCTCTTTTCTCGAGCCTCCTAATATTTGTATGATTTTGATGACGCAATTGTGGAAACCTCTCAGCATGACCACTTGCTGTGTGCCGATAGTTATCATGGCATTCGCCCAAAACTTTTATAGTATTCACGATTTCTCTAGGTGAATAATCAGCCATTTTATGAGAGACTGATTTTAAATAATCACAGTGGCTTCTATAAGAATGAGCTTCTACAAAAAACTAATCTGTCACAATATAACAATTATGTGCGAAACACAAAGTAGGCTGAAAATGAAATTCCTTTATTTTTAGAAGCCTTCTTCCTTAATTGAAAAATATTATTTAACGTATTAAATTGCAAATAAAATTAAAAAAACCGTTTTGACACCTATTGTTTCCAACCTTTGACTTTTTTTTAAATTTTATAAGTAAAAAAAAAATAATATTTTTCTTTAAAAATAATAAAAATAAAATAAACTTTTTTTTTAAATTTATTTTTTCTAGTAAAACTGTATCCCAAAATTTGTGTTCATTTTGGTGAATATAGCGAAAAATTGAAATTTTAGAAAAAAGTTTGTGTGAGCGGGGTTTATAGCTTTTAATATTTTTGCTTAAATCACTCCTTTTAATTATTAAGATGGCTCTGGTAATCCAATGGGGAAATAATGCACACGTTGTACAAAAAAAAAATAGTTTATACAAACAACTTCATACATGATACAACTTAAAACTTGAATAAAATAAAAATGTACTTGTTATTGAATATTGAGTGTTTCGACTAACCACACGAATGCTTGAAGATTGAATGAGGTTTTTAACTGATCGAGCACGCACATCTGGTCGACACTTGCGCTGCGCGCAACGAATATATGGCATGTGCATAACCTTACAATAAAAAATTACAAGCAAGCGCATCAACACACAGAAAAGGAGAGCAATTTAAAAATACAAATCGCCAATCAAATTAAAGCAATTAATTACAAACATAGCTGCTTTTATCGTAAGGGCGAACAAAGTTTCATCCAAAACTTTCTTATTATTTTCCATAGATTACGAATCTACAATAAAAAATGGGGGTTCCCATTTGAAGAAATAAAAATGTTTTTCCATAAAACCCCCATAAAACCCCATAACAGTTAAAAACCCATGGCACTATTAAATGTCCCCCTCGAGCCGCTTCAATTTTTGGCTGAAACAATTTTGAGGAAATCGCTTCGTTTTCAAGATATTCAGCTGGATTAATTAAAATGGGACACCCTGTATATCCAATTTTTCAGACAAATTATTCCTTATTGCTATGAGGGTTCCTCCTCCCTTCTTCTTTAACCTATCACCCTACATTACAATTACTTAATAATTCATTATTATAAACATTATCATTTAACCAGGTTTCACTAAAGAAAACAAAATCAAAATTTGAACTAATTAAAAAATTCAAGAATTTTGGAATTTAGGCCGCGAACGTTTTGGTAGTAAATAGATGGATGTAAAAAATGTTTCTGTTGGGTTACTACAAGTTTTTTTTATCACTAGTTTTTTTAATTTTAGGCTGATTATTGAAATAACGAACTTTAAGGCCTTCTTCTCCATTTGCCTAACGTGAATGCAACTGATCTAATAAGGTTTTGATCTATAGCCTTTGAAGTGGGGTGCGATCGTTTTGAGTATTTGCTTTATTTTTTTATGGAGTTCTTGTTATGAATTGATTTAATAACCATCTCGGGTGACGGGAGAGTTAACTTTATTTTGCTATTATAGTTGCCAACCTTGCCTATTCGGTATATATTTACCACCTCAAATTCGCCAAGAATGGGTATCAAGAGGTCTGTAGCATTTTAATTTGAACTGTTGGAATTTTTGGTAAATACAAACAATCTTAAGCTTCAACATATTTTATTCAAGAGCAATTTCTTATTATTCAACGAATTAATTAGTTCCTGAGAGCACCCGAAGTCCGATGTTTCCCTGAAATTAGATTATTTTGGAGTAACACTACATTTCAGCGATTAAGTACTCACCTACAAATTTGCTCATCAAGAATTGAGTGTTTGGTTTTGAAATAGAAACCCAAGGTGTTGTTTACCCTCAACGGAGTCATCAGTGGAGCAAGGGGGCTAAAATATGAGAGCTCGTACAATTTTCCAGTAAGAGAGTAGAACAGTGACTTACCTGGTAATGGGGTACCTATTGGCGATTAAGCCGTCGGTTTATTGGACACTACGCTAATTCCAGAAGCGATAAGATTAATTTGAAGCGAAACATTCAGCACGAGGTCTTTGTTATGACAGGTGATTTATAGGTTGGCTGTCAGCTGATAGGGAGCACCGCGTAACGTCTGCGGTGTTGCCGCTCGTCAAATAACCGGAAGTATGCAGAGTTTTGTAGTGGGTAGAAACAGTAGTTTCGCTCGTAATGACAGTAGTCCGGGCCGTACTTGGGTTTCATCTGAATTTTCAGGATGGTGTTTGGCGGGTATGCCCTTAAATGTCGCTGTTCATTTTGAAAAAGAACATCTCTATTTTCTCCTTCGTTCTTGGGATCGAGGAAAGTCGGTCGTTGTCAGGTCGGGGAAATTTGCTCATCGGAATTTGGAAGGTGGAAAGGTCTTTTCCGTTGAGCTCTGGTGAAGTGCGGACGTTTTTTTGCTAAGTAGCAGTGAAGCACGTTTTCTTAAAGATTTTTTGGTACGCGATTCAATTTAAGGTGCACGATTGATGCCGTTTGAGCGTTTGCTCGCCTTGAATTGGTGCCGTTCTGGCGTCCTGATACGACTCTTGATCGAAGTAAAAATTTCAACGGAAGTTCCTTTTCAAATAAGCCATACAACACCTAAGGTTTTGCTTTTTCGTAAGTTGGGGACTAAATTCATTTTAAATTAGGCTTTTTGGATAAAGCGGTGGAATCCTGTTCCTGGGAGGAATCCCGTTCATCCCGGTATAATCCTGAGGTGCTGTCCGCCATTTTTTGTGGTATCCATTTTGGAGTGGTGACGTTAAGGTGTCGTTGTGTATGATTGGTGGCCTATCTCGAGGGATTTTTGCCTTTCTTCAGAAAGATTGTGATTTTCTGGATCCAGCCGTGAAACGGAAATGTAGTAAGCAAATGAACCTTACGATTTTTAACGCTCTTTTTTTTCTGGAGTCATTTATACGTTAAACATTATATGTTTGTATATTTCAACCAACGAAGTTGGTAGTCTCTACCATTATTTAGTCAAGGCTTGTAATCAAACCTTCGCAAATTTTATTTTGTATATAGTGTATATTTTTGGAGCGAATGCGCGGTGGAGGCTCATTGCCGAATCTATCTGAACTTTTTAATGGTGACATCAAATCACCAATAATTATTGCTGATCACTCAGCGGAGTGGTGTACATACACCCTGTTAGTTTTAGTTTTAATATTAAGATTGCCATTTTGCACGTGAGATCTCACCCCTTATACTTTATTAAATACTTACCGATATTTAGGTGCCAATTTGGTATCTGTAAATTTGGTGTATTTGCACACATGTACTATACTTTTCATATTTTGTACCTACCTGATGTTTGGTGAATTTATTGAGAGTGTTTATGCGCTCAAGTTTTGTAACATACTAGGTATCGTGCTTTACCTGGGAGAAGGCGCTAAGTACGTGGCGCCGTATCAATAACTTTAACCCCGACAAGATCCACTGAGTGGTCGGCCACCTTGTCCCACCTAAATCTATTCCAATAGGAAATAAAACACGCCACAGGTCCTTTACTGATTTTATATCTCCTTGTTTGATGCTACATTGTTAGTTATAGGTTCTGAAATATTATGCATGATGATACTATTTTTACTCCTTCTACGACCAAATAATTCTTTAAATATATCAGAATTTGGGATATTTATTATAGTGTCATTTGGGGTCTGTACATGAGAATTATTAAATTTTTATATTTCACACACAAAGAAGACCACGGAAAGAAAACAAAATTATAACAAAGGATTGGGAAAAATAAAACAAATATGCATAAATAAAATATTAAAAAATGATGATTTGATCTCGGAGCACTTTAAAGTGTAGCAGGCACTGCATCGGTCCTAGCCTTGCGGCCATCAGTTAACGTGATGTTTGTTTAGGAAATATAGCAGTTGGCAAGAGGTTTAAACTTCAGCCGCATTACCAAAATACAACAAATATCTGATGATTTTTAGTTTAGAATGATATGTAAAATTATTATCACGTTATATTGTAAATACCTTGAACTTCCCAAAAACTACTTCACACAATTACAGCGAACTGTTAAAGATTGCATCTGGTTATTACATCTACAATTGTATTTATAAAATTAGGTTTGTTATTTACTATTAAAATCTCAAGCAAGAACGCGAATGGTGAACTCTTCTACTATTATATTGTTTAATTTTAATAAATTAAACATCTTTTTATACTTATTCCTTTTAATGTAATTCAATAACAATGTTTACTCATAACGCATTATTGCAATTCAGCATATCACGCGCATTCCAAGGGGCGCAATTTAGCCGCCTTTGTTATTAATTACATAATTAAATGTAGCTAATTATATATTATGACCTAGAGTTAGTTTACAAACTTCTTTATAATTTTAGTATCTAGTATAAGCAGGGTAACAATAAAAAATCAGTAATCAATGATTGCTCGTTCTCTTCTGCTACTTGGCTCAAGCACCCACCCAGCCTAAGCGCCAAGTATTTCTTTCCACCCTTTTACACCACTTAGGTCTTGCACGCACCAAGCCTAAGCGATAAGTAGTTCCTTCAAAAAATGTCTGCATTACTTGGGTCTAGCACGCAACACGCCTAAGCGCCAAGTAACTGCATTACCAACAATAACCAAAACACTAATATAGGTTTGCAACTTCGTTCAATATGGACTATCGATTTCTATAATTATTGCGTACTCATTTCGTTAATATGTCGCTGAATTTCTGCCCTTTGACTTTTCGAAGCCTACATTGTGACATTCAGGGGTAATACATTTTCCCGAAGAGGTATCTGGTGTCTTACCAAACCCGTACACGTGAGGTTCTCGCAATCCTTTCCGCCCTAGTACTCCTGCACGACGTCTAGTAATTTAACCGTTTCTTAAAATATCGAATCTACTAAAATTGTTTGATTGTTCCTCGTAGTCGGATTTATTTATATTAAAAGTCGAACTAGTAGGGGAGACGGGGTTAGTTGTCATATTTTTTGATTTTCGATTTTTCTATTTTTTTGTGCGAAATTATGATGAATACTATTGTTAGTTTAACGCTTTCGCTACAAAACTCCCTAATACCCAATAATTAAAGAAGTGGGGTAAGTTGGCATACCCCTAGAGGTAAGTTGGAGTACCCCCAGGGGTAAGTTGGCATTACGTGTTATGAATGTATCGATGAATAATTTGGTAAACCACAATAATTTTTAAGCAAAACCAATTATTGAATTATTGAATATAAAAACTGTCAAATCAGGACATGCGAAAGAAAAAATAATAATCTGAACATGTTGGCAAAATGTTACTTAAATTTAATTTGTATATAAGCCTTCATATCCATATGAAATGTTGGGAGACCGCTGACTTAAACTGGTGGCTGCAGTCTTCGTATTATTTTTGTGCCGTCGTACCAAAACGTATCTCTATAGGGCCACCTCCAATTTATTAAAATTTATTAAAAAATGAGATGGCGTCGAATGAGTTAAACGTGTCTACAAGTGCTCTGATTAATCCGTGTAAACACTGTAAAACTAAATCTAAGGAGGGTCTACTTTGTATTAATTGCAAAAGTCTTTTCCATCCCGGGTATGTAAAATACTTAAAAAACATTAAAAAGTTAGACAAATCAACTATAATTTGTTGTGAGGAACGTAATGTGGAAACGAGTGATAAGACAGCCATTGTAAATAATTTAAATTTGAAACCAGATGTCAACAAGGAAACAAAACAGCTGAGTATGGAACTGTTAGTAAATAAAGAGTTACTTGAAAGTAAAAATATCATAATTAAAACAAAGGACGAACTTCTTATAACGAAGGATGAACTTATAAATGAGTTAAAAGAAAAGATAATTTCCCTAAAAAATACTATTCAAACGTTACAAGCAGAGAAAACATTGATAAATTCAACAAATAAATCCTACTCAGGTGCCCTCGAAGATGTGCATTTGAACAATGCGAACCCATCCCTCAAGGAAGGTGCACTCATCAACCAGGACGTTGAAACTTCACATGAGAATGATAGCGGAGTAAGCGATAATTCCAACCAAGAATTCCTACCAGTAACTTATAAAAAGCAAAAAAACAATAAGGTGCGTAATAAAGAGAGTGCAAACAACAAATCCAAATCTAAAAAGAGCATTAGTAGTAGTAGCTATGGGAGTTCTACACTTATTTTTTTTTTCTAAGTCCGTGACCTTGGGGGATAGTCGTCGAATTGTGCGAGTATGTATGACCTTGGGTAGATAAGGTTGGGTGTGTGATGTCTGCTCGTGGATCTTGCGGTTTTGTCTGCAGACTGACACGTGGTGTCCTTGGGTTGATAACAGTCTCATCTTGTGGTTTTTTAATTGTTTGTAGAGTAATAATAGTACGGCGCTGAAAGTATTGATAAGAATTGTGGTAGGTCTGCATTATGCCCTTAAGTGCTGATAAGAGTCTTGTGGTTTCTTGAATTAGTAAATTTTGGTGTTATGATCAAGCATGTGGTTCCACTGCACCTGCACCTTACCGTTTCCTACATGTTTTAACAAGATTTTTCATGAAAGTGTTTTAATTTGTTGATAAGAGCGACTTATTTACATCGTATGAATCACTGTTGCTAATAATTAAGCGACTCGCGAAGACCAGCTGCATTTTGCGGTTTTTGCTAATTGCGGTGCGTCTAGACGTTTACTCATCAACGACTTAGGTGTTATATAAAAGAGAGAACAATTTGTTGGCAGCATCAGTCTGATTTATACATTCGACAGAATAACGTTAATAATTTACAATGGAGTCAGTTTTGCTCGCGACAACAGCCCAAAATTTGGCTAACATTAGCCGAAAATTGGTTGAAGCTGTTGATGATAATCCTATTAATATTAAAAGGATTATGAAACACTGTTCCAAAAATATACGACTAATAAGGCGTGGGTTAAAAAAAGTGATTGCCGTTGGTACAAAACAGGGTATGTTAGCATCCATCGCTAATATAATAAGTTGTCGCACGCTATTAAAAACAAAATTACATCGAGGCGCTGGCGTTAATGTTAGAGCGAGGAAGTCTGCTCTCATTAAGTGGGAAGAAATGGAATCTGCTTTTAATGGAAGGATGCGTACGGGGGTTATAGTAAATTTGGGACACAAGGATCCCATTGTATTTATGGAAGATTGTGCGAAGATGTGTATGTTGAGATTCAAAAACGCCTTGAGAAAGGAACCCTTTTTTAAAGTGCACGCAGTATTTTGTGGAAAATTTATTAGGTTGAGTACCACCGGCGAAGAGATTGAAGACGTCAAGTATATAAATTCAAAAATGCCGTCAGTGATAAGCCGGGATACCGACTTGGTCACATGGTATGCTGACAATATATTGTTGCCGATCATTACGGAATTGGAAGAATTTCAAGAGAAGGAAAGCGGCTGGGCGTTAGATGAAATTATTAGTTTAACCCTAAATATTAATAAACATGTGCCTCTAAGGGCGGCATCATATGTACCCCTACCCCCTCAAGTAAAAAGTAAGAAAGCATGTGTAAATATTAAAAATATGGATAACGCATGTTTTGCGTGGGCAGTGGTGTCCGCCCTTTATCCTGCCAAGCACAACATCGAAAAAACCTCTTCGTATCCACATTATAAGGAAGTTTTAAATTTGGAAGGAATTACGTTCCCGATGCAAAGGGAAAAAATTTATTTGTTTGAAAAAAACAATAATATTTCCATAAATGTATATGTATTAAAACTAAAGAAGAAGGGCTATTCGGTGGAACCATCCTACTTGAGTGAAGAAAAAAGAAATGCACATGTAAATTTATTAATGGTGGCGGACAAGTACAAGACGATGGAAGAGGAGGATCTGCAGGAGGATGGTGATGTTGATCTCGTCCAATATCATTATGTGTGGATAAAAAATCTTTCACGATTAGTATCATCCCAATTAAGTAAACACCATGGTGTGAAATTCATTTGTGATAGGTGTTTACATTATTTCACCACCGAAATTCAGCTAAGTGAGCACGAAGAAAGATGTGGTCAAATGAACGAATGTAAAATTAAGTTGATACCCAATGGAAAGGTGAAATTTGTAAATTATAAAAATAAAGAAAAGGTTCCTTTCATAATATATGCCGATTTTGAGTGTATTTTAAAGGAGTGCGATGAAAGGTGTGGGGAAAATAGCCGAAAGTACCAAAAACATGAGCCCTTTAGCGTAGGATATTATTTAAAATGTACCTACGATGATACATTGTCGTACTATCGACAATATAGAGGACCAAATTGCGGAGAATGGCTATGTGCGGAGCTCTACGATATTGCCGAGAACGTTACGACTGTATATGAATGTCCCATACCCATGGATAATTTAACGGATGAACAAAAAATTGCGTTCGTTGAAGCTAAGGAATGCCATATCTGCGAAAACCCTTTTCAACAAGATGCTGTTAGAGTGCGAGATCATTGTCACTTCACAGGACGTTATCGTGGTCCCGCCCATAACGAATGCAATTTAAATTATCAAGATAGTCGCATCATTTCCGTAGTTTTTCACAATTTCAGCGGTTATGATGCTCACTTTTTAATGAACGACGTAGTCCGACAGAATTGGCAAGGAAAATTATCCATAATACCGCACAACACACAAAACTTTATTGGGATGATTAAAAGCGTAGGACATGACGAGAATTGCATAACATTCAAATTTTGTGATTCTTTTCGATTTATGGCGTCTTCATTGGACAAATTAGCCAAAGATTTGAAAGAAAAACCTATACTCCGGAGAGAATTTAAGTACTTGGACGCGGAAAAATTCAGCCTTCTAACGAGAAAGGGAGTATTTCCGTATGACTACATTAATGGTTTAGAGCGATTGGAGGAAGAAACACTTCCACCCATAACATCTTTTCATAGTAAAATTTATGATAGCGATTTATCGGTGGACGAATACGAACATGCTCAAAAGATCTGGAGCGAATTCAAAGTACAAACATTGGGCGAGTACTCGGATCTGTATTTAAAAACGGACGTGCTGCTGTTGGCCGATATATTCGAATGTTTTCGTGATCAGAGCTTAACCAACCACCATCTTGATCCAGCACATTATTTTTCCGCGCCCGGTCTGAGTTGGGATGCAATGTTAAAATGTACGAAGGTGGAGCTCGATATGATACAGGACGTAGAGATCTTAATGTTTTTGGAGAAGGGAATTAGAGGAGGACTAACACAATGCACACATCGATACGCAAAGGCCAACAACAAATACTTGGAAGATTACGATCCATCACAACCATCATCGTATCTCATGTACTACGATATAAATGCGATGTACTCGTGGGCGATGAGTCAACATTTGCCCTATGGGCGCTTAGAATGGATGGATAAATCACCAGCAGGCTTTCAAGCGGACTATTTTTTAAATGTGCCGGCCGACAGTCCGCGTGGATACATTTTGGAAGTGGATTTAGAGTATCCCGTAAACATCCACGACGTACAAGCCGATCTTCCCATGGCACCCGAACTCGGACTACCACCCGGCGGAAAATGTAAAAAAATGTTGGCAACCCTCTTACCCAAAAATAAGTACGTCATCCACTATATGAACCTACAACAATATTTAAAAAATGGGCTTGTGCTAACAAACATTCATCGAGTACTCCAATTCGAACAGAGTGCATGGCTGAAAAAGTACATCGACCTAAACACACAGTTGCGTCAGAGTGCAACAACCGACTTCGGAAAAAATTATTTCAAGTTGATGAACAACGCGGTATTTGGAAAAACGATGGAAAATGTTCGCAATAGGAGGATAATAAAAGTGTTAAGAAAATGGGAAGGAAGGTACGGAGTGGAAAATGCCGTGTCAGCGCCGTATAATAGCCGATGATTTGGTTCTCGTCGAAATGCTTAAAACGGAGGTGGTCTTCAATAAACCCATATACGTGGGCATGTGTATACTAGATATCTCAAAGACCATACTATATCAGTTTCACTATGGGTATATGAAGACCAAGTACGGCGATAAATGTATGGCGCTCTATGGTGATACGGATTCGTTGTTCTATAAAATTGAAACAGCCGACATCTATGCGGACATGAAGGAAAACCTCCACTATTTTGATACGTCCGATTATCCTTCTGATAATATTTATGATATGCCTCGTGTGAACAAAAAAGTGCCGGGTCTGATGAAGGACGAGAACGTCGGTAAGGTGATGACGGAATATATTGGGCTGAGGGCAAAAATGTATGCGTATTATGTGCCAGAAAATAAAAATCCGTGCGTAAAAAAGGCGAAGGGCGTTAAATCCTACGTCGTCAAAAACAAGATCTCTTTTGACGACTATAAAAGATGTCTGATGGAGCGAATAGAATTTTCGCATGAACAAAATTCGATACGTTCCTTTGATCATCAAGTATATACGGTGAGACAAAAGAAGATTTCCCTAAGCCCGTATGACGATAAAAGATATCTGCTACCGCATTCGCACAACACACTTCCCTGGGGCCATTACAGTATTATGGAGCTGGATTAATATTTTTTTTATATTTTTTTTATTTTAATATTTTTTGTATTTTTGGTATTTTTTGTTATTAAATAAAATAAACTTGTTAAAATTTTAAATGTTTTATTTCATTTATCCTCTACAGATTTTATAAGATAATTAATTTATTAAAAACATTATAAAACATTATTTTTATCAATCCAACTATTATGTGATTTATCAAGTCCCAACCATTTTACGTAGACTTTATTTGCTTTTCTTCGAAGAACTTTTTCGACAAGGTAGGCATCATGATGTTTGACTTTTTGTAGTTCTTCAGAGTAAAATGCTCCCTGGATGGGTCGACCATTCATATCTTCCAATAAGTATGTAACAGGGGTGGTAATTTTCACCTCTGCTATACGAAATAACTCAGTGGTCCAATTTGTAAAGTAACTTTTGTCAAAAATAGCTTTATGTTTACTTATTCTAACAATATTGCCAACTTTAAATTTTCCTTTGTCAGCTATTTTTATATGAGAGTAAACAGTATTTAATAGATATTGCTCTTTACTTTTTGTGACCTCGACAGGTTTCATATTTATTGTTCGATGTTTCGTTTCATTGTAAGCTTTTGTAATTTTCGACAAATCATCATACCACTTATATTTTCCCAGTAAACTGAAATGCTTATACATTTTTTCTTTTAATGTACGAATAACTCGTTCGGCAATTGATGCTTTCATTGTGCTAAAGGTTGAATAATGATTTATTCCATTCTTTTTCATAAGTTGAGTAGCGGTTTTGTCCATACATATTTGGAAAAGCAATCAATTACAACCAAAATGTATCGATGTCCTTTATTTTCTTTGGCGTACTGTTGGAATTCTGCTAAATCTGCTTGCCAAAGATCATCCAATCCTTTTATTATTGTTCTGCGACGTAGAAATTTCCTTCGAGCTGGCTTGTGAAGTTCGTTTACAATGTCTTTTTTTACGTTTGTCATTTCTATCAGAGTGTTGGTGTGTGCTATGACAGTTTACCAAATAATGATGCAAATTTATCGAAATGCCAGTATTTATACAATTATAGAAGCCTCCCTGAGTTCTTCCTCGATACGCTGAATTTCATTGTTATGAGAGTTATTACCGGCCTGTTTCGAGGCAAGTAATAGACACAAGCGTTCTACCAGTTCATTTGGATCGTCCCAATAAACATATTCCAATGGTTTTTGTGTTAATTTCATAAAACCTGTTCCAGTTCTATTTCTTATCGATCTGGTTAATGGACCGCTGTAAGTACGAAATGGGTTTGGAAGAGCAGGTTCAGCAAATATGGGTTTTATTATTTGCTGATATTTAAATGATTTAGATCCTTTTATCTGTTGAAGTGGATCGTTATCTCTTCTCAGCGCCGCGGTCCTTTGTAGTAAATCTTTATATTGTGCTTTGTCATCATCATTAAATCCTTCAGGATCTTTTTTAAATATAAGTTCATAAAGTCCCCGAGTGCCCTTATATTGCTTATTATCGACAATCAGATCGGGTCCTTTCAACTGAACAACTGATTTACCAAGTTTCCACTGTTCGATATTAGGATTATATACTATGCCATAAGTAGTATCAAACCTATCTTCTTTATCTTTGAACAAACCTTCAATGTATTCTCTAGGAAGGGGATCATATTGCTCTAAATAGTTATCGTAAACTACTGGATCAATATCATCAATAAATGATTGATAATATGGTCTCTCTTCTATGAAAACATTATCGTCTTCATTTACATTTGAACCTTCTGCTTCATGTCCTTCATCAAGTTCCATCAAATTATCAGCTACATCATGTAGCTTAAGTGATTTTACGGGAGCTTTGTATTTATAAGCAGCCTTTCTTTTATAACTTGAAGTCCTTACTTTATTTTCTTCAACTTGCTGCTCACTAAGATTTTCCTCTTTCGGTCCATCTGTCGGTTCTTCTTTCGGTTCAGCTTTAAGAGAAAGTTTGTCTGACTGATGTAACATTTTTTTTAATGGCTCTAAAATTGGTTTATAAGATCGAGCCAGTTGCTCTTCTGCATCAGATCGTCCTAATTTTAAGGCAAGAGCTTTTTTTCTTATAATATTTTTAATATCTATTATTCGTCGCTTAACATCCGTACTCATCTTGTTTACACCGAGTAGGTTATTGTTCAAAGGATAAGACTATACTAATCACTTAAGCTTATTTTTAACATATTTATAGATTTTCGTTTGCAACAAAGGTCAGGAACAGCTTTCATCAAGTCAGGAACAGCTTTTATCAGGTCAGGAACAGCTTTCATCAGGTCAGGAACAGCTTTTATCAGGTCAGAAACAGCTTTCATCAGGTCAGGAACAGCTTTTATCAGGTCAGGAACAGCTTTTATCAGATCAGGAACAGCTTTTATCAGCTTATTAATTGTTTTATAGGTTATGTTATGTTTTTAAAACAAAAAAATTGTCTAAATATTTCCTATATCTACCACCGTAAATGTCACTTTCTTTATCAATTACAAGAAAACCAAATTTTTCACACCAACATTGTGAGCATAATTGTTTAAATTCTTCAAACTTCATGTCACTACCAACATGATCATCATAAATATGCCTTAAGTTAGTATCGTCTTGTCTAAACAAAATTATAAAGTTGGTATTATCTCTTACAAGCTGCTTGGGGATGTAGCTATACGTTTGACATAGGTAAAAGGAATCCACATCTTTGTGGCGTCCCATAGCAAAATATTCTCTAATCTTCGCCTGCTTATCACAAGCCACATCATCAAAGATAAAAACTGAATTTTGTTTAGCAATATTTGGACTTATAATTTCTGTATTCTCTTTGTATGGGTAAAACCCAATTTCAGGTAATGCATGCATAATTTTTTCTAAGAACTGATACTTTGGTTGATATAGTGACTTGGAATAAACATACAAATTATTAAATTTTAAACCGTTGGGTTCAAACAGTAAACTTAACATCACATTTGTTTTGCCGCAGTTTGATGGGCCACATATAATTCCTCTAATTGAATTTGGTAGTAAGGCGCCATGTTTTTTCTCAGTAGTCTTTATTTCAAAGTACTTGTCCAAGTTTAATATTGACAGGGATCGTTCCTGTTTGACAGTCTTCATTGTAATAAAACGGATTGCAGATCCGACACCTATATATATAGCGACCGTAAGGACAAACGTTTAAATGTCATCGTACAGCGGAAGAGGCATCATCAACTCTATGATAAATAAATTACCTATAGAGTTGCACATTCCAGGTTATCAGTATTGTGGTCCTGGTACAAAACTAGAAAAACGTTTAGAGAGAGGAGATTTGGGGATTAATCCATTGGACGCGGCTTGCAAACAGCACGACATATCCTATTCGAGGAATAAAGATTTGAGTGAACGTCACAAAGCAGACAAACAGTTGGAAATTGCGGCTTGGGACAGATTTAAATCAAGAGACGCAAAGATTGGTGAAAAGACAAACGCTTTAGCGATAGCCACAACAATGAAAATTAAGAGGAAATTGGGTATGGGTGTTAAACCGAAAACAACATCCCTTAGAAATGGGGTTTTTATAAAAGCAAAACAATCAATAAAAGGTCTACGAAACCTCAAAAATAACCCAAATAAAGTATTACTTAAGGAGCTGCTGCTAAAGTTGCTGTTCGAGATGCTGGTGGTAAAAAGCAGATTAAAACTCCGAGAGTTATACCCGTTCCTAAAACTGGTGGAATCTTACCACTTATACCCATATTTGCTGGACTTAGTGCATTGGGAGCGTTGACAGGTGGCGCTGCTGGTGTGGCGAAAACGGTTTTGGATACTCAAAAAGCACAGAAAAATTTAGAAGAGGCACAGCGTCACAATCAGACAATGGAAGCGATTGCTTTGGGAAAAAGCGGTAATGGTCTATTTCTAAAACCCTACCGCCGTGGGTTGGGCTTATATTTAAAAAATCAAAAAAACTAATAAAGACGCTTCCCAGACGAGCCCTCACTTCCATCGACATTCTTGAATTCGCTCACCACATAAAACATTTTAGGGGAGTATTTATGCGTGATACGCTACCAAGAAGACCCCTCAGAAACGAATGTGGTATTGTTAATTTAGACTCAGTCGAAGGACCCGGTACTCACTGGGTTGCGTACAGAAAACAAGGTAATCAAGTGAAATACTTCGATAGTTTTGGCAACTTACCCCCACCAAAGGAAATTTTGAAATATTTTAATGGTGATGAGATAGTCTATAACCACGAGAGACATCAAACGTTTGGTACATGGAATTGCGGTCATCTGTGCTTGGAATTTTTGCTATAAATAGGAGGGACTTAAGCAAGAAACTTCAGTCATGTCTACGACTTTTACTCTGAAAGGATATTCATCCGTGTTAAGCGAAACCTACTGTCCAACAATCGACTTAAACCCAGTATCTGAATATCAATTAGGACTTCGAGGAATTTACACCTATAATACCATACCCAACATCGAAGAGGGCAGCAATAAGTTTTATTTTGGAACATCTTCGATAACGATTCCTTCAGGGTCGTATGAAATTAAAGATATTGAAAAGTATTTGCAAAAAGAGCTAGTTTTACTTGCAAGCAGTGAAGGCATAAAAAATAAACAATCTGACGAAATTATCAGTTTAAAGCCCAACCATAATACTCTTAAGTGTGAACTGTTTAGTATATACGATATTGATTTTAAACCAAAAGACTCGCTCGGAAAATTATTGGGTTTTTCTGGTAAAGATTTGTTAAAAGCGGGGAAAGTCCATTCTTCAGACCAGCCAGTACAAATAAATAAAGTATCGCTCATTAGAGTGGAGTGTAATATTGTTACAGGAGCTTATTACAATAATAAATTAACACATATATTATTTGAATTCCCGCCTGCAGTTGATCCAGGCTATGCTTTAAATATTGAACCGAGCAATATTCTTTACGTTCCAGTAAACACTAAAACTATTAGTAATATTACAATTAGAATTTTAGATCAGGACGATTGTCTTGTAAATTTTAGAAACGAACAAATAATTGTTAGAGCAGAGTTGCAAAAAATCGCCTAAGTATGGGGATTGATTTTACCGAGTCAGAGGAAGGGTATAAAAGGCCAAGCAACGGAAGGTCCCCATTCATTAAGAAGAAGCATATCAAGGCGTTAACAACTAAAAGTGTTAATCTCCTTAAAGCTCACGGCTATCATGTCAAAACTACAAATATTTAAGGATGTTGTCTACGATGAATCGATCATCAAAGAAGAATATCATACTTATCTGCCGAGAACACAAAATTTTGGAAATAATGATGAAATTAGAATATTCATACAAAACCAGGATTTATATACCTTACCCAGCGAAAGTTATATTCACATCGAGGGAAACATTATCAAACCAACAGTTGGAGCCGGAGAAACTTTGGAATTTAAATTAATCAACAATGCATATATGTTTTTATTCGAAGAAATTCGATATGAACTTAATGGTGTGGAGATTGAAAAAATAAGGGACCCAGGTATTACGTCTACAATGAAGGGATATGTATCGCTTGGTGAGAGAGAATCAAAAGAATTAAATATCGCAGGATGGTGTCCAACTACTTCAAATTATTTCGGAGATAAAACCTATTTTTACGCATGCATTCCTCTGAAAATGATTATGGGATTCGCAGAAGATTATCGCAAAATTATTATAAATGCGAAACAAGAACTAATTCTAAATCGCTCAAGAACAGATTTAAATGCCTATAAAGGAACAGCGGGGCATAAGTTTCAAATCACTAAAGTTGAATGGCATATAGCTCATGTGTTGGTAAACGACGAATTAAAATTAGAAATGTTGAGTAAGCTAAGTGAAGACATTCCGATAAAAATACCTTTTCGCAAGTGGCAATTGATGGAACTTCCTGGTCTAAGAAAAACTAGAAAGGAGATTTGGAATGTAAAGACTTCGAATAACCTCGAAAGACCACGGTATATTATAGTTGGTTTCCATAATAACAAAAAAGATGTTGCGAATAAAGACTCCTCTCAATTTGATCACGTGAACATTGAAAATATTAAGGTTTACCTTAACTCCGATTGCTATCCCTACGACAACATGAATTTAAATATTTTATTGGACAATTATGCAGTTGCCTACTATAACTATAGTCAATTTCAATCAAGTTATTATGGAAGAAAGATAAATGAGCCACTCTTTGACTACATCAAGTACAAGGGACACATGCTTCATGTTTTTGATTGTTCAAAACAAAACGAGAGCATAAAAACATCATCAGTTGATCTAAAAATTGAAATGGAAGCAATAGTTGCATTTAGTGAAGATATAACAGCCTACTGTCTTATCATTAGTGATGCTGTAGTGGAATACACGCCTCTTTCGGGAATAGTACGCAATCTTGTAAATTAGTTATTTTTCCATGTAATAAATATGTACATTTTATTTAAATAAATTTTTAATTGTATTTTCACTGTTTTCCTATAAAATCACTGCCTCTTATTCTAGTTGCATACATAATATGGGATGAATTCGTCTCTCCCTATAAATATAGGTTGCACTAGCTTAGTACAATCATTTACAAAATGTCAATCAGCAAGTTTGGTTCTTCAAAAATATCTAAACGGGGTTCCCGAGGACCTCCAGGTATCGGCTTCCAATTGGCTGAAGACGGACAAAACTTTGATATTGAAAGAAAACGTCTTACTAATATCGGCGATCCTTTGAATAGTCTAGACGCCTCCAGTAAGGCTTATGTTGATGAGAAAGTAGATAAGCTCTCCACTGATAATAAGACATACGTCGATGATAACATAAATCAGTGGGCAATATCTTTTAAGAAGTACGTCGATTCTAAGATTTCTGATTTAGCAATCGATGTCTCTAAAACTCTGAAGGATAATTTTGGTTTTTACTCCCAAAAAATCACTCATTTGGAAGAAGAATTTAATAAGCAACATAGTCATGATGCAGACACTCAAGGAACAAGTAGTTTGGGAGCTTCCACGAAGAACTTGTAAACGTCGTTGTACAAACCTACTTCAATGTATTATTAATTGCCTACATAGTGTATAATTTTTTGTTATTATTTAAACAAATATTATGAGTTAATATAAATTGTATAAAATATTTACTTGTTTCTTTTATAAACATCCTTCACTTTTACCTCAAAGGTGTCTTATCACAAGCGCTCTTAACAAAGACCATTAATTCGCACAGGCAAAATACAGCTGCAGACATCGGATGACTCATATCAGTTTATTACGCGAAAAGCAGACCTACCACAATGCTTATCAATACTTTCAGCGTCGCATAATTGTAAACAATTAAAAAATATTATACAAGACCACGCAAAACTTGTTCAAACATGTAGGAAACAGAATGCTGCAGGTTCGTGTAAACCGAAACTCTTATCACCTCTTATCTAATTTTTACACAATATTCACTTGATTTGGACAAAACCGCAAAAACAAGATGACCGTTTTCAACATCGAAAAACTTACTAAAAACCACAAGATGAGACTCTTATCAACACAAGGACACCACGTGTCAGTCTGCAGACAAAACCGCAAGATCCACGAGCAGACATCACACACCCAACCTTATCTACCCAAGGTCATACATACTCGCACAATTCGACGACTATCCCCCAAGGTCACGGACTTAGAAAAAAAAAATAAGTGTAGAACTCCCATAGCTACTACTACTAGCATTATTGGGAAGGATTCAACTAATGAAGAAATTATAGCTGTTCAAATCCAAAAAAAGTTTTGGGTTCACGCAACTAGATTCCAATTAAATATGTGCGAAAAGAAACTTCTTTCCTATGTAAAAAGTAAACTTACTGGGGAAATTTCCTGTGAAAAACTGGTAAGCAGGAATCCAAATCCAACTTATAGCTCTTTTAAAATAGGAGTTAATGAAGACATTAGGGAAGACGCCCTAAACCCATCAAATTGGCCTACCGGGATAGCAGTCTCGCAGTACCAGTTTTTTCGAGGAAAAGAGAAATCATACCAAAGAAGTCCTAACAGCAAGCACTTCATCTGAATGTTCAGTCACTACGGCATAAAACAGTGGAAATAGAATCATACCTAGACAACTGTTCTACAGGAAAAAGGTATGATGTTGTTACTTTTAGTGAACATTGGCTCAAACAAAACGAAGCTGAGTCTGCTATTATTAACAATTATAAATTAATTTCACATTTTACTCGCAAAGAAAAATCTGATGGTGGTGTAATATCGTAGTGATTTAAATGCAGTGAGTTGTATAGATTTAGACGCGCTCTCGGTGGAAATGCACTGCGAACTCTCTAGTGTTTATGTAAAAGACAGTAACTGTATAGTAATCTCTTTGTACAGAGCACCTTCAGGTGACATTAATAAGTTCTTTTCTGTGTTAAATGCTCTATTCTCTAAGATAAGTCAAAAAAATGCACAAGTAATTATAATGGGGGATTTCAATATTAAATTTCACTCCGGTAGCAAGGAAGATAGAGAAATTAAGAACTTACTAATGTGTTTTGGTTTATGTGTAACCATAAGTGAAAATACGAGATATGCAAATTGTATCGATAATATCATAACAAAGCAAAATGAAACTTTTAAAACCTATGTTGATGATCCTTTGTTGTCAGATCACAAGGCAATCTCAATCGCTTTAAATTTAAAAAGTAAAATTAATAACCAAGTATCTAATTTAATATTGCGCCCTATTACAAAGGGAGGTCTTTTTGATTTATTTCATTATGCTAATCAAATTAATTTTGATTTCATCAAAGACATGTGTCTTAGCATTAATGATAAGTTCAGTATTTTTATTCAAAAAATTCAACAATGTGCCTCTTTAGCATTTCCTCAAAGGAAAATTAAAGTTGGAGGATCGAACAAAATAATCTGGTTTAACGAAGACCTAAACAATAAGCGGGACACTATCAATCTAATGGTAGAAATTTATAATAAACACCCGAGTAATGATTTGCGTGACAACATTAAACGAAACCGAAAAATATATCGCAGTGAAATAAAATATGCTAAACTTAAAGCCAATGATTTATACTTGAAGGGTCAATCGAATTTTAATAAGGGCGCCTGGAAAATAATTAATAATGAATTAAATCGTTCAAGTAAAAACGATCAAAATTGTCCTATAGACCCTCAAGATTTAAATCACTACTTTTCAAATATTGCAAAAACTTTAGTGCAAATAATTCCTTCTACTCAAAAAAATCCTTTAGGCTTCACAATTAATCTCAAACCTCATTGTAGTTTTGATATTGATGATATAACACTAAATAATGTCCGCGACGCAATTGATGATTTGAAAAATAAAAACTCAAATGACGTATATGAATTAAACTCAAAAATTATTAAAACTATAAAAGATATTATTATTAAACCGTTAAAGTGTCTTTTTAATGAATGTATACAAAAATGCGTTTTTCCAGATGTCTTAAAAATATCGAAAGTCATTCCAGTTTTAAAAAATAAAGGTGACTTGTATGATGAGTCTTGCTATCGCCCAATATCTATTACACCGATATTTTCGAAGATATTTGAAAACATCATAAAGAAACAAATAAACTCATTTTTTGAATTAAATGATTTGTACACTCCGAGTCAGTATGGGTTAAGAAAAAATTCCAACACATCCGGGGCTGTACTTCATTTTGTTGAAGAAGCAATTAAATTCATTGGAGAAGGGCGAAATTGTGGGTGCGCAGTTTTGTGACCTATCAAAGGCTTTCGACTGTGTATCTCATAAATTATTACTTAAAAAATGTAAAAAGTACAATTTTACTAGCAACTGCATTGATTTTCTTGCATCATATTTACTTGGTCGTAAACAATTCGTTTCCATAAACGGGATTAAATCTGACCTTGCGGAGATTGAACATGGGGTACCCCAAGGTTCTGTTCTTGGACCTCTCCTATTCCTGATTTATGTGAACGATTTTCCTAGTTGTTTATCGGAAGGGCGAACTATACTTTTCGCTGATGACACGACCGTAATTAACAATACAGATAATGAAAACTTGTTACAGAATGAAATGGAGAATGCACGGTCGGAGGCTAATGAATGGTTTAATGCAAACCTGCTCACACTAAATTCTAATAAAAGCGAGAAATTATGTATCTCCCTTCGAAGGAATATAGAATGTAAAAATCCTGAATCTATAAAATTCCTAGGTTTGTCCATACAGCCAAATCTCTCGTGGGATATTCATATAAATAATGTAGCAAAGACGGTATCTAAAAATATATTCCTTATAAGAAACCTTAAAAAGTCGGTAAGCCTAAACATCTTATGGCAAGCCTACCATAGTCTAATTGTTTCGCACTTTTCCTATGCAATACTGGCTTGGGGACATTCAACTCACGTGATTCAATTATTTAAACTTCAGAGAAGAGTATTACGTATAATAACTAATCTCGGTTACCAGGATGAAGTGCGTCATAAATTTGTAGAAAATGAGTTACTTACCTTACCATCATTATATATTTATAATGCATTAATCTATATAAAAGCAAATACTGACAAGTATGATGTTGTACGCGACTTTCACGACCATAATACACGAAATTGTGGTAAACTGAAAGAAAATTTCATAAGATTGAAGAAGTCCCAAGTTTCTATTAACTATTATGGTCCTAAATTCTATAATAAACTGCCGAGTTATTTAAAAAACCTTCCATTAAAATCATTTAAGAGCAAGGTAAAAGAAATACTCACTAAGAACGCATTCTACTCACTCGAAGAGTTTTTGCAATATAATTTTAACTAGGTAATCTTACACATTATTAATATTTTTCCAAAAGGCGTTGCTTCTGTTTGCTGCCCTTATCTTATTGTATTTTATCACATATATTTTGTAGTAATATTTGTGTATCGTAATTAAATTTTTGTACCCTTTCTTTGTACTTTTATTCTCTTTTGTTGACTTGTGTAAAATATTTTGTATATTATCAAGCACTAATAAACTTATTATTATTATTATTATTATTCCTTGTTTCACCATGGTCGACACGCAATATTCTTTTCCATAACAGTCAACTAGACATAATCACGTTTGTGGTATTTAGTGATACCCCTTACAGTGTCCACTTTAGGTTCAGGTGTTTCAGATTTTACGAGATGTGTAGGATGATAATTCTTGTCATCTTTTTGAGCTTGTGGAGGACTAATGAGATGAGAATTCCCACCACTTCCTTTTGATGTTGAAGGTTTCATGGGTTCACCATAATTTTAAGAGGGTGCTGAACGTCGCGGGTTGTTGCCAAGGAGAGGGTCATCTTCTGATAGCTGATATCATCTGACGTTTCCTCATCAGAATCCGTAGTAGAATATTCAGATGGCGTTTTTTTGAAGGTATTTTCTTTTTATTCTTGTCAACTTTATAGCCTTCTTTGGTGCACATGTTGTTTCTTTCGGCCGGGCTAAAATAGTACAGCGCAATACGTGATCAAAACATGAGAATATGCGAAGGGATTACCCATCTACAATTATTTTGTATTTGAAAATCTTTAATAACACACTTTTTAAAAGAGGTCTCTAAACAAATCAATAGATATTAATTTGAATATGCATAAAAATAATAATTTCATTTCATAGTTTCTTTATAAATTAATAAAATCTCACAGTTATTTGCACTTTTCTTCACATACAATTTTTACTTATAATAATTAAATTTTAATATTTTTTCGTGTATAAATAAATGTTAGTTACTTACATTTAAATTTAATAAATATCTGTTATTCACTATTAAGTTTAAATACACTTATTAATCAAAATAACCACAATTTATCTATGACCACAATCACGTTTAAATTTAAATATCGAGGTTATATATACGTTTCGCCTCTATTACACCTTGAGATAGGTATCCATGGGATACCGCATGTAAATAGCGATATTTCAAGAAACAAAATACCGACTACGATATTTATCGCTTGACGCGGAAAGTGATGACGTTTTGGCGGAAAGCAATGACGTTTTGACGAAGTGATAAATATGCCAGAGAAACAAAATCCCACCTTTGTTTTCGCTATGTTTGTTTTCGTAAATGTTATTTTATATAACTTTTATAATAATTTCGATATACGCCTACTATGTACTTTGTATTTTCCAATTTATCCTTTTGTTGAAATAGGGGCAACACTCGCCATATAATGGTAATTTTAGTTGCCTACTCGCAAAACGACATTTTTAGGTTTCACTCGGGTAAAATCGCCTACGGCGCAGGAAAGGTTCTCTCCAGGTGAAAATGCCTCTAAGAAATATATTTTTAATTTTGCTCTAACAGCGTGGCACTTTTAATTTACATATTTTTTGGAAACCTACACTCCCTAAAATTAATTAATAGGCATGATGACAGGAAAAAAGAATTAATGAAGTATTGGTTTTAAATAATAAAATATGTTAAAAGGATTCAAAATTTTGCCTTTATTTTTATATTAAAAGCGAGATTATTACGATTTTTATTAAAATAAAAGTAGAAAATACAGCAACCCGCCATGTTTTGCGGAACACCAATCAGCGCGAACTACGTCACGCCTCGGTAAATACAAGTTTTGTTTCGCCTAGTACCGCTAGAACTCCTTTTGTGACAGCACGCTTTTCGATAATATTTTCTTCAAAGTTTTATTATTTATTGTTAAAAAGTATTTAGATTTGTGTTAGTTTATAACCCAAGCAATGGAACAAGGATTCATAAAGGCAAATAGCTCTAATTTGCCTAGAGTTGATTTGTTGATGTTGGGAAATTTTCTTGCCTCAAACAAAGACTTTTGCTCTGCAGAATTTCGAAACGTCAAAACTTCCATGTAAGTACATTATTATTTATTAATTTATAATAAAAAGTACAATTTAGAGCTCAAAAACCCATAAAAAACATTTATCTTGGGTTTTTTAAGGTTAAGTTTAGAAATTAAGTTTTATCGTATAACAAGTACCTACAATTCGTTTTTTTATTTACATTAGATCCTCAAGGCCGTCGTATGGAGATGACGCTGTAAGCTACGTACAGCTTAAACGGGATGGAAAAATATGTACAGTAAAATGTAAAATTTGCCCGGAACATAAAGTGCATGCGAAGTTATATGCTGTCACATTAATAGTTGACGAAAACGAAGAAGCAGTTATTTCCGTGCAATGTCACGACTGTGTTGCTTCTCAAGGGGGTTGCAAGCATGCGATAGCATTCCTGATGTGGGTCCATCGGAGGAGTGAAGAGCCATCCTGCACTTCAGTGGAATGTTATTGGATGAAATCCAAACTATCGAGAGTTGGCACTACCCTGAAGTACATAAGTTCAAAAGACTTGTCAAACGGTAAACCCAGCTTGCCATCAAATGTTGGAGTTTTAGAGAAGTTTTTAGAAGAGGGAAAAAGGAGAAAATTGAACGACTCCGAACTTCTAAAATATGATCCAACCTACATTCGTGACTCCGCCGAAAGTGTGTCAATGCATCAGCTAGTTCTGAAGCATAAAGAGAAATGCTGTGACACGTTTTTGGAGAAGGTTGTTCTGACTGATGAAATCTTAAGTAAAATTGAGGAAGAGACCAGAGATCAGCACCAAAACAGCCTTTGGTATGAACTGCGGTATGCCCGAATCACAGCGTCTCGGTCATATGAAATCAGTCGTTGTAAAACGAATGATGGGACACTAATATCGCTAATTATGGGTGGAAAAATTCCAGATACTCCAGCCATGAAACGTGGTAGAATTTTAGAAGAAGAAGTCCGAAAAACAGTTAGCAATAAACTAGGTAAAAAAATTAAGAAGTGTGGCCTGATGCTTTCTAAAAACTACCCTATGATAGCAGGTTCGCCTGATGGAATTTGTCAAGATGCTATTATTGAAATTAAGTGTCCAATGACTGAAAAAACCTATAAAAATTATATTAAGGATGGAAAACCTACAAGCAAATTTTATGCCCAGATGCAGATACAAATGTATTTGACTAAATTAAAAAAGTGTTACTTTTGTGTAGCGGACTGTAACTACAGCACAAATAAAAACGTAGAAATTGTGTGTGTCACGTTTGATGAGGAATATGTGTCGGATTTTTTAAAAGTTTTAGTTACATTTTGGAAAACTAACGTTTATCCATTGTTGCTACAAAGTATTGAATAGGTAAATAAAATGCAAAAAATAATTTATTTATTTATTTCTTTATCACTATAAATATCACAATTTGAGTTATTAATTAAAATATAATTTGTAATATTTGTACTTTTTGTTAGGTATTCTTATATGTTATTAGCATTTTTTTCTACTAATTTGTTTGATATAACTAATTAAAGAAAATTTGTTTTTAAACTTGTATTATAACTATATATTACTGCATTGGTACTTATTATTTTTAGTAAATAAATATTATATTAATTTCATTTTGTAGTTTTATTTTATAAGAGAATCTTGTAAATTGATTAAACCGCAGGCTATGGTAATAAAATCATCAAGTAGTTTCACTAAATTTATGTTTAGACATGCATGTGGTTTTAAGATACTAAACTCTCGTAAACGTCGAATTAACCTCTCAACGTGTATTCTCAAACTGGCAATTTGTTTAGTTTCCTTTGCTTCACTTTTTGAATGTTTGGCTCCAGCTGCAACACTTGGAGGGCGTACTAGTAGCACCCCCTCCTTACGTAAATAAAGTTCCACATGTTTAAATCCTCTATCAGCCATCACACACATACCTGGTTCCAAACACTTTGAAAAATCACAGGATTCAACCAAACATGTGTCTGTTATTCTTCCCCCAAAGCCTGGTGATATATAATTCACTAAACCATTTGGTGTACAAGATACAAGATACTTGACAGTGTTGGCCTTTTTGTAGTCCGACCATGACAGAGCTTGATTTAAAGCCTTCGAAGGTTTTTGTATCTCAATTTCCAAGCAGTCTATGATGCAACTCACATAACTATATTTATGCCGGAAAGCCATGGGTAAATTAGTTTTCGTCATTTCTTTGTCTAATTTTACAATAAACGGACGCATTATACTGGCTAGTATAGGTATATTTTTTATAAATATTTTGCTTGCATATGTTGGACACATAGAAAAATCATCAGCAAGTTCTCTAAATGAATGATTCGATCTAATTTTTTTTAAACATAATAGTATATGGTTTACAGGAACATTTGTCTGTTCTTGAATTAAGTCTATTAAGTAGTAACAACTTTTAGGAACACCAATGTAGGAACGTGGATTCTTCATGATTTTAATCAATGTGCATTCAAGAATTTTTGATGCCTCTTGTTTTTTTTCTTCTTCAATTGACTCACTGCAGTCAGAAGCAGATTTCATTTGAGGAGATTTTGTTGGTGATTTTGAAGGAGACGATTCTGGATTACTTACTGAGGGTGTATAAGAAACATCACTATCAGATTGTTCTTCGGTCAGCCTGGGCCTAAAGGGAGATGTAGAAACAGATTGAAGATTTGTTTTTATGGGTGACGTCATCTGACTTACAAGTTTAATTTCTGTTTGGATGGCTTTACTTCTGAATGTTTTTGTTATATGTACTTGTATTGATTTCTCAGCTGTTTTAGGTGCTTCTTGTAGAACTTCTTCGATTGGATGCAAAACTGAACTTTCAGATGAAGTCCCTGCGTGTTCCAAATGTTCGGTACTTCTTTCTTCTAAATCTTTTTCGCATTCTTCAACTAACATCTTCCTTCGTTTCTTTAAAATATAAGGTCGTTCTATAGTGTCACATGTTCGTTTTCGATCTGGTTGGCATTCAAATTTTATGGGAATGCATCCCGGTTTCATGCGTACTTGTGACACCGAACCCATTACACGATACTGCATATAATTTTCCATATCATTTGGCATATCAAAGTGGTCTTCACAGAAATAAATGCTAGTATTTGTAGATATAACTGCTGGGTCTCGCCGTGCAAGATTTAACCACTTATCTCGCATTTTTTTATTGTTTGGAACGTACACAAATAATTTGTTAGGAGTTTTTATTGATGTGTTTTTACACTGAGGGACCGCACACCACTTATACACTTTAGAATTCATATTTAACACACAAAACAACTGCAAAACAACAATACACTGAACGTGACTGAACGTAGTTTACTAAGGCGTGACGTCACAAGCCGACGCCATGACACCTGTGAGAGTTTAGGCGCAAAATTCAAACTTAGTTTAAAAAATGCAAAATTTTGCTATTAAACATTAGTTTTTGGCAAAAATTAAATTTTTCTTGGCTATAATAGACACGTAAGTACATTATAGAAGAGGTTTTAAAAATTAGTCATCATGCCTATTATAAATGTGTTTTTAAATTTCTACATTATTATTTAAAAATTACAATATTGCTTAAATTGCACATATTTGGTGCATCCCATCATCAGTAAAGCTTTTAAGTTTAACTAAGAAGAATTTCAGATAAAGTTGTTGAAGGGTTGTTGGAAACGCACAGCCAGGGATTGTCTGGCCATTCCCACTTAACTACTTAATAGCGGTGGGCGATACTAAGGATATTCAAGCCGCATGAAAGCTTCTTATGGGCGCTAACATTTCTTTTGTGTACCACATTATCGTGGAGCACCTTGTTCCATGCGGACTATAGTATTAAAATCAAGTGTTTATCAATTTTAGTCCTAAATTCCTTAGTATCCAATTCAAATTATCATGTATGCCCATAATGATATCTAATGAAGTGCCCTATTTGTCTCCACAATTTAAATTAGACGTAGCAAGACTTCAATCCTCTTTAGTAATTCCAGTATTTTAAAGGTATCATTGCTATCACATAAAATATTAATTGGAGTTTTCATTTTAAGTCCCGAGTTAATCACATTCAATTTAGAATTCCGCCGAGTTAAAACCTCTAAAACCGGCATTAACTTTCGTACTTCGGCAGTTTTACAACATATTTTTTTATTTAGTTTTTTGGATCTTTTTATTTTAATTGATAAAAGTCAAATTTCAATTATGGAGAATTATATTTAGTAAATAACTCGACTTCATCTATCTCATTATCTGATAAAACATCCTTCTCCACTTTCTATAATTGTAAGAAATCCTAAACGTCCAACTTGATAACTATAAAAATATTAGTTTTTAGAGGAAAAATTTATTTAATACAAATACAAAAATAAACATCTAAGTGAAGTGTACAAACAAGCTAAAGAATTTTTAAAGGACCATAATAAAATGTCATCTTCAAGGCTCTCGTTTCGGTGTATATGCAGTTGCCTTACCGATCATTTACATTTGGGTGTTAATTTTAAATGCTTGTTATGCGGTCGGTTGTAGTGTCTGGAGTTATTAATGCGCAAAATTGTTGACAAATTAGGACGCGTGTCTATTCCGCTGATCGCCCTGACCATCGAGGCAAATTCGTTATGATTATAACATTTTTTGTTGACTCATATGTATGGAAAAATTTGTGTATATTTTTTGGAGAAATTCCTTACACTGGATCTGAAATGATCCTCTGCCCAAAGTTTTTTTATTACTTTTAAGGAATGAACTATGGCATCGACCACTTAATGTTGGTGTTTTATGTAAGCTAATCTGGTGTCGGTACATCTGAAATATTTTTTGGAATCGAAAGCCGTAAATTGATAAAATTATTTCGTATATCGATTGCTGAACAGCGGCGTAAAAATTTAATAAAGTTTCAATGCCCGCAACCATATTACATTGGGATATCGGGATTGGTGGCATATAAATTGTATTGGCGTTTTATAAATTACCTCTACGTGGTGTTTTTCTAGAGCTCTCGTCGATCCTAGATTAGATTAGTTAGGAGGACGATTGGCTGCAATTGAGCTTTACCGAACATTTTGATCTTTTGTTCAACTATTACTCTAGTGGAGTCCTGGGATATCTAAATGCTTAATAAAGCTGATTAGATCCTTAGGAGGCATAACCTTGACTTCTTCTGGAATTAGAGTTGTCCAGCCAAAGTGATGGAATCTAGTGCGACCTAATGCGTCGCATTCGCAAATGATGTGCTCCGAAGTTTCATCTTCTAGGCCACAGAATCTGCATGTTTTAATTTCTGACTTGCCCATTTTGTTGAGATGATACCTCAATGGGCAGTGTCCAGTTAAAAGGCCTGTGATGAGCCTCAGTTCGTTCCTACTTAGGTCGAGAAGCTTTGTGGCTTTCTTGGGCGTATACTCAATAAATTTCTTCGCCTCTCTTGAACCCGGAGTATGACTCCAGTGGAAAATTATGCTATCCCTTTCCTACTGTGTGATCTCCTCCCGTAGATGTGTCTTGTTCAGCCCACAAAACGGTTCTGGGCCACTCGGTGTAAGGTTTGAGACCGATCTTGCTAACTCATCAGCAATTTCGTTGCCTTCTTTCTATTCCCTGGTGCCCACATTAGGACAAGCTTGTTTTCTTTTGCCAGTTGCTTCAGGGATTGTCGACATTCCCAGGCCAATTTGGACTAAAGGGTGTGGGCCTTTAAAGTCCGAATCGTTGCCTGACTCTTGGGATCCAAGTGATTTAACGTGTGTTTTACCATTTGGCGGTCTTGGACAACCACTTCAAACGGAGTTTCAAAGTCAAAACTTTTCGGCATTATATCCGATGGTTTGGTTGTTAAGTCTGGTTCCAGAGATTCCGGAATCTTTAAGTGGCCTTGCAGGTTTCCACTTTTAACGTATTCCAAGAGTTCCTTACCTCTTTTGTTCATGTCGGTGCTACCCCATATGGTGTGGTGAGCATTGGCATCACAACCCAGAATTACGTGTTTCCCCTCTCTTCAGCTCGTTGCTCGTATATATACAGTTCATTTAGGGTGTTATGCATCCACATCGACGGTTGGTCGTTGTCGCACATGGCCGTTATTTTGTTGAAGAGCGTTTCGGCGCAGCAGTTTGCCTATGTTATTGGGCGAGTGGAGGTAGTCAATGTGGAAAAAATCACCGGTTATTTCGCTGAAGCTCTTCACCGCCCTGACATTCTCCAAACGAATATCCAGTCTCTGCCGTTCGAGATACTCCTTGATTTGCGCAATTTGAAACAAAGCCTTGGTCCTTTGAGAACTCGCCAAAACGGAAGGCCATGGCGTGGCCAAAGATCGAAAAGTTATCTTTATGGTTGGGTATGCAGTGCGCGACGGTCTCGTACCCCTGAAAGTAGTCAATTTAGGGAAAGAGGCGCGGGTTCGTTACGTCGGAGAACGTTCCGTATTTTTTTAAAAAGTATTTTTCGTATTTCAAGAAGCCGTTCGGTAATATCTTTTTAATGTTATCAAGGTCCACTAGAACAGTCCAGTTTTTGTCGACGGTCGTCTCCAACGTTACACCTACGTGCAATTGTACAAACGTCCCGAGCTCGCTATGGATTTCGTAGGTCCGTCTTAAGGCGGCAACTCAACAATGCCGCAGACGGTCCGAGAACGAGTCGAAACAGTATGCGCGGGTTGCGATCTAATTCCGAGTAGGGGTCGAGACGGAAAGTTTTATGTTTTTCGGAATCGTTTCGAAGCGACATGCGCATTAACGTCATCTTATCACCTGATTGTGCTCGTGTTTGCTATTTATCGTTGGCTTTTGTTTTTTAGAAGAAAATGTTTTGACGATGATTTGGGACAGTATTTAATTTAACACAAGGAAAATAAATCAGATCCCAACTGTACCATATACGTTTATTATTTGCTGTTGGTGTGACTAGTTTCGCCTTAATTAGGGCATCATCAGGCATTAAAATTACAATTTATCTAATATTAACACTTTACGAATACATTGAACGCTGTCTACTATGATGTTCACCCTGTAGGATATTGTTTCTGTGATTTCAATAATATAACAAGTCATCTAACTATATTTAGTGTTTTTTCGTTTAGGCTCATTCACCATTGAGCTGTAATATCTAAAATAGTAATTATAAATTATAGGTTAGACATGTGTTTATTTGATGAACTTTTAATAAAATTATTGAAAATATACGGTGGAATGTATAGGTACGTAAAATAATTATTGTTACAGACTATTAAAATATCAATTATACCACAGATTAATTAATTTTATTTTTACTAGATTTTTATCACAGGTATTTTTGGATGGCTTAACCAACTAAACATGACGTATTATAGTTTTAAAATTTCGCCGACAGATGGAGTTAGTAGCTGATTAAAAACACAGAATTAAAAATATTACAATATATAGTTTATATAACAACTGCAGACTGCAGCGGCTAAGTTGGGCGTCTCATTAAATCGAAGATACAGCCTGTTAGTAATCATTAATAAATTACGGCGCTGGACTGTAGACTATATCCAACAAGTTTCGTCATCAGAATATTCAACCAATTCACTAAATCGAGAAACCAAATCGCTCCACCGATAGATGAAAATTACAACACCGAGAGTAAAATTACTTACAGATTCCCTTATGTTCCGGAGTTACCACACACGATAAAAAAAATTGTTAACAAATGAGAATACAAACATAGTGTTTTATAACACATTGGGAAACAGTAATTTGTATTCAAAGCTGAAGGCGAAACTTCCATAAGACAACCAGAGAAACGTAGTCTACCAGATTAATTGTGGGGATTGCGATAAACTTTATATTGGACAGACCAAACAAACGACAAAGCAAATGATTGCAAATACAATTGCAAACCAGAAAACGAGGAGAAAGTTTGTAAAACAGCCCTCCGCACCCATCATTTCAATGAAGAGCCTAATTTCAAGTTTGGGGAATATAAAATACTTGATGTAGAACCAAACTATAAAAATCGGTTGATCAGTGAAATGATCTGTATACAACAAAATGAAGATAAGGCTGTTAACTTGAAGACCGATACAAGTAATTTAAGTCGATCCATTTTTTTAGGTCTTTTAGTACCCTTATTTTTGGAAGCGCATCTACTTCTTCTTATTTCAAACTTATTTTGTTTATAAATCATTAAGATGTGTTTCGTAATAAGACGATCAAAGCGTGAACATTTGTTATGCGATGAATTATTTAAAATATTTTTTTGAGCTACCCGAACCAATTTCCTACCACAGCGTTACTACGTCTTTCGTCAGTCAATAAATTAGTCCAGAGTGGATGGATACTCAGGTATTGTTTTACAAAATAATTTATATAGTCTGGATTATAAAAAATATTTACATCACTTGAAATGTCTTCAGAATCGTTTGCAACAATAGAACTTTTAACAACCTGGTCAAAGTAAACATAAAATTTTGATTTTTTTATAATTGGATAAATGTTTATTTACACTGCCCATTATTTTCTCAAAATCTTCAGGATTACCTGTACAATTTGAACTATTAGGTTGTAACAATCTTAAGCTCTTGTCCAAATCTTTTGATCTATATTTACTGGAAGTTAAGGTTGTTAAATTAACTATATAGTCTTTTATGTCTGACGAATAAATCATACTGTAAATCGAAGCAGCAATTCTTTTTATAAAGTAGTTGGTAATATTTGGAAAATGTCTTTCAACTTTAATTTAAAAAGATGTGCACAACATAGCTTTAATACTGTGAAGTCTTAGCGATAATATTCTGTTTTAATTTGAAGAATATCATTAAAAATATTATTTAAATACTTAATGAAGGACAGGTAAGCTAATTCCATCCCACCAATTTGGGTATAGATCACAACATGCAACCACAGAGCAAGTTCATAGGATATTGAAAGAAATAAACCAAGCAATGGAACACAAAAATTACTGCTCTGGATATATCGCAGGCCTTCGATGAAGTATGGCATACGTGTCTCCTATATAAATTGAGAAAGGCCCTACCCTTAAATTACTTCCTAATCGTAAAATCTTATCTCCAAAATCTCTTTTTCATTGTAAAACATCAAATTCCCAATAAACTCAGTTGTACTTCAAGGGAGCGTCCTTGGACCTGTATTATACCTGATTTATACCGCAGACCTGCCCACGATCAATCAAGTCACCACAGCAACATATGCAGACGATACAGCAATACTATCAACACACCAAGGCCCAAAAATGGCACCTAAGAATTAGCAAACTCACCTAGATAAACTAAAAACTTGGTTTAAAATGGCGCATTCAAGCAAATGAAACACTCAACCCATGTAACCTTCTTCAATCGAAAAGGTACCTATCCACCAATTTCACTAAATAACAAACAAATTCAACAAAAATACTTAGGTATGCAACTTGATATCAAACTAGAGAATCTATACTGGCTTACTGGTCACAAATCACAGCTCACAATTGCAAATAAGGGCCTAGCATACCGTCAAGATTTTAAAGTAATAACCCAAAGTTAAATTAATTTTATATAATGTACAAAATTAGAATATGAAAGAAAGCATTTAGAGGACTGCTCTCTTCAAGTTAATTAATTTTGATATCACAGCATTTACTTATTGTAAATATATTGGGAAGTTAAAATAAAAAAAAAATACTTAATGAAAGTTTCTCCATTTCATAATTCACAGACAGCATTTATTAATGTCATACTGTAATCAGTTACTACGGTTTTAAATGCTGGCCAAGAGTTGGTATGCTCTTCAAAATAAAATTTAAACTTTAGTTGTAACGCGTTCCTAGAAAAAATTAATTTTATTTGACTTTTATATTAGAAGAGCCAAAAATAAATGAACTCATAGGTGCCGGCAGGCTAGTCGTGGTTGCCGGGGTTCGAAGCTGTAAGGGGCGCCACGCGTTTTAAAATAACCCCTATGAGTCACCTGTTCTAGCTGATTAATAACTGCACAAAATCTTGAATGTTTCAAGTAACCAGCACAAACAAGTTTAAATTTACGCACCGACCTTAATCCAAATTTATCGCTCCACGAATTTGGTCTTAATGAATTTTTAAAAAAAATTCCTGCTGGGAGATCCAAGATACTGAGGACGAAACTTGAAAAATATCGCCACCAAGCACCAAACCCATAAAATAACGGAATGACGAGTCCAACAGAATTACGCACGTCCAACTCAAGCAGATCAAAAAAGCTCAACTTAGCAATTCCAAGATGTCGGTAGAAAAATATTACCATTAAAAATTACTTAAGGTAAACCAAAAGAGGCCTAAAAAATGAAGGGAAACTCTATTTTTGATGAATATTAACCGAAAATTCGTTGTAATTATACAGCCTGTACTAAAGTCAGGAACTAACGAAACATTTCTTAAAACAATTGAATCATTAAATTACTCAATCAAAAAAATGATACTATAGGCACTTGTTCTCGCGATCACAGCACGAACCAGAAAGAAAGAAAATCCAAAATGGAAAGCCCAAAACGGTTTCTTTTGCGGTAATACGTCACCGCTTATAGTGGGGATAAGGAATAGAATTAAATACAATCATAAATTCCAGAAAAACAAAACCAAAAATCAAATGCACGAAAATTAATGGACTCCTGCATAATTCTACTTCAGTAACAGAGAACGGTTACCTGTAATTTAAATTAACGACGCTACCGTTTTATATCGCCCCGTCTGTATAGTGGGGGTAAAAGAAAACGCTTGCCAGCTTCACACCTATAACCTAGAAACGCCACTTCGGATTGAAACATAACCAAGCAAAAATGTAAACAACCTGTTGAATGTCAACAATCGAATTTAAAATATAACGAATGGAAATAATCATATATTTTAACAAGTGCACACGAAGATGTAAGGTATCACACGATTAGATAACGGTGGAAAATCTAGCTGCATAAGAAGGTAAACAAAATTTCAAAATAATGACTCAGTAATCCCTCGCACTATCACATAACTTCCTGTTACAGTAGCAATAACCAAACCAAGAACCTTATGACAAAATATAAGCCGATAAAAAAATGTTTAGTAGGAATACACCCGGATAAACTCAGGTAAAAATCACTACTTCGCACTAACATCATCATAAACGTAGCATTTAACTTTTAGGAACTAATAATATCGAAGTTCGGATATACCAGGATGAAACAACTGTTATTGAACTTACTCTTGTGATAAAGTTCTAAACTCAACCCTTCGAAATACTTAATTAAACTTTCTCTATTATTAAAATATATATTTAGAATGCTACATAGTAGGCAAAAGAAACTGGTTTCAGAGTCATGCTTGCTAGAAATTAGCTCCCGAATTGAAACTTTCTTCCATTTTTTTCTTTAAATTTTCTAACCACAGAACCTGTAGCATCTAAATAGACTATTGGTATTTCTTCATTTTTCTTACCCAACAAATAAAAAAATCATCTAGGTGCTGGGTAAACCTTTTTAATTGGACGTTAAGATTACTCTTATCCCATATAAAAGAATCATGAGTTTTCCCAGGGTACTTTGATATAATATTCAGTAATTTATTTTCGAATCGCGCACCTATTTAAAAATTATATAGATAAAAAATAGACTTCAATACTTTGTATGTATTGTATAGTAAACACAGAATAAATAGTTTTACTATTTATTGAGTGGTACCCTTCCCTATTCATATAATCACTCGTTATATTCCTCGTGACGTGTTTTTGGTGGAAAGATTGCCACGTGAGTGCAATCAATGCATCCAATTACTCCAGGAAATCCAATATCAGAGTAATACCTAAAAGACAAAATAATAAGTAATTTTTCAACATTAACAAGTATTTAGTCATAACTTACTGTCTTTTCACAGTCTCTATTTCTTGAATGTGTATTTTTTATTTTTTAATAATTGCAATATTTATTTATGTTTAAATTATATAAGATTTTTTTTTTGAATTTTTATTTAATTCACCTACACTATGCTCGGTTAGTTCGAATTCAAATATACAAAATATTTAATTGGAAAATATATTTTATTTTTTTTTAGTTCTTATGAAAATTTTTTTTCTTATTTTACAACTTATTCTGTCACTTTTTTTCTTCAGATGTATTTATTTATACATATATTTGGTGATAACGTACACATTCAATTACTTATTATTTTATTTATGATTTGTGGCGTTGCATAATTTTTTTGCAAACACCCGCTCCTGTTTTAGGGAGCGCTCGGCACTCGCCGAGAAATTGAAACCATTAAGGGTCATTTTTTCAGTATGCTAAATAGGGAACCACGTCCTCATAAATAACTCATAAACTACTTAATATTTTTGTACCAAATTTTGGTAGCATTAAAAAATATTTATAATGACCAATTTATCACAAAAGAAATTAAAAATACTAACAGTAAGTGTGTTTTTTAAGACCCTTAAAGTGCTCCTACTTTACAGTTAATTTACTCAAAAACCAATTAAAGTTAAGCTCGTGATACATAGGTAAAGCATAAAATATGAATCGATTGGTACCATAAACATGCCAAAGAAAAATTTCTTTAATTAGTTATTCGTGAGGTACGAAACGTTGTTTTTGAACAAAAGTTGCCCAATTTAAACGCACAACAAAAAAAACTCATAAACATAAATAATAGGTACATTAGTTTTCATTTCTTTAAATCTAAAACATCCTTCCGTGGTTCTGTTAAAATCAGTGCCAATAAATCTGTTTAAAGTGGATATTGAAGGTAAAGCGGACTTTAGATTAGATTGTAAAGTTTCATAAGATAATCTTCCTCCAATAAAAAATAGATAAGTTGCAAACATTTTTAGGTTGTCATCAAATCTATTATTATTATTGCAACGTCTTGAATTATTTTGAGATGATTTTAATAAGTTACTCAGAAAAAAATCTACTTGCTTTCCCTGTTGAATTTTAAGTACATTACCTCGTACATTACTAATACACTGGTTGTTGCTACTGTAATAATCCATATTATGAAAAAGTATTTTCTGGAGTTCCGTATTTGCATTAATACTACGACCGATTTCGTCAAGAATAGGATAAAATTTAGTAATTTACGTTTGATTTGGTATCAATTTTTCCCGCTGCCCCAAATATCGCCTGAAAAATTCGAGATATCCTGAAACATATCCTCGTATCGCCCGTATATCCATTTGTTTCGCTCAAACATCCCTATATATCCTCAAATATCGCCTACATCCTCGCATATCCTAAACATATCCTCTGTACATCCTGGCTCCTGAACACCTACATCCTAGCGCGGTTGACCCCTCGATTCAACCTGAGGTTGTGCTCAGGTTTGAGCCAGGTCTCGTTCAAACAAATGATATCAGGATTGTACTCCCGACACAAATTAATTAATTCTGATTTATTACTGTTAACACTTCTAACGTTCCATTGAATTACCTTCAACATTATTAATTAATTTATCTTGAGAACGATTAGCAGAAGAAGAAAGGAGAGTATCGACAGAAATATGCTGGAGGATGAATTTAATGAAAATTGAGGGGTCTGAGGAATAAATATCTTTAAGGATGTCCACAAGTTTACCTTCATCAATGGGTTGACCTTGGAATTCATAATTAAAGCAGAGTTTCTTGGGGACAGGGGATCTGGGGGGATTTGACAATATCCAGCACCTGTCTCTGGAGGGCCGGGTCTATTCCCGGGGCTGGAGGGGGCCTTTTGTTATTTTTTTTCAGCACAGATACGTAAGAATGTTTTTTAGAAATAGAAGAGAAAAGAGGGCCCTCAGGATCCCCCGGGGGAAGAGAAGGGAAGCTAGACATTTTATTTACAAAAGGGGGACTATTTACAAAAGAGGAATTATTTACAATTGAGGTATTATTTATAATAGTGGAATCCAAAGATGGAGATGAACTATAGCGCGAAACTAGAACCCGAAATTTCAAAACCAAAAACTGGTCGTAAATTTTCAAAATTGCACATTGAAAATATAAAACGTCCTTCTAAGACAGTAACTCGAATTGCAGATACCTCGTCCTCCAGTGGACAACAAAAATAATAATTGCCGAAAGGAATATAACAAAAAATCCTTGAATTTTACCTACTAAATTAGGACAGGCAAGACAAGTTTTTGAGCGATTTCAAATTATATTTGAAAATTGTTTTCACTTGTTTATTAAAAACTACTTTTTAAAATTAAAATCTTTCGGAAGAAAATACCTTTTTTTTAATAAAACATGCTAGACACGTATTGTCAAAACTGACAGCGCTGCTGAAAATCGTATTGTACTGAACAATTAAGTTTAATAGCGAACTTTTTTGCAAAATACATGTAAAATTTGATAATTGTTTTCATTTTTTTAAAACAAATTACTATTAAAAAGATAATTCTTTCTCTATAAAAACTTCTTGCATCAATCATTTCAATATCATTTCATGTGTCACAGATAATTTTGTTAAAACTAAAAGTTCGGTTAAAAGTTTTACAGGAAGATTTGACAAAAAAGTAACGTTTTCTGTATATAGTATAGTTTTCATTTTTGAATTTATGTTGTCTGTGAAAAGTAGAAAAACAAATGGACATTTTTGAATAAAGGATGACAGTGTGCCTAAAGTGAATTTTCTAAATAATAATCACGATTCGCTTAATTTTTTACTATTTTCTGATAAACCGAAAATTTCAGAGCAGTTGTTATGTCAAATTTTCAGCGATTTTTGATTCGTAACTTCTAAATGAAAAGAGATATCGACACGAATCTTTTTCTAGCTTAAAGCGCACGGTAAGACCTTTAATTGAGCTATCGCTCGTTGACTTGGCACACAGCTAAAGGGTTTAAAATAATTTTAATCTCTTGCGATTTCCACAATTTTTGTAAGTTTCAGGATGGTGGCAAAAAAATAACGGACCTGAAGCAGAACTGAGTGGTCAATTTTATTCATTTTTTAACTATCTTTCAGTTGATAGTTAATTTTTTTTAAAATTCGAAAATAAAATTTTTAAAAATTTTCGTGGGCATTGGGCTTGATTTTTTTTAAAACAAAGTACTTAAAAAAGATAATTCTTTCTCAACAAAAACACCTTCCAACATCAATCATTTCAATATCACGTCAAGTGAGAGCTAATTTAATTGAAATTAAATCGTGATCGCTTAATTTTTTAAATAAAAATAAGTTTTGTAAACGTTTGTAGTATTTATTAGTAGTAGTAGTACTTATTTAAGAAGTCGTTTATGAATAAAACCGAGTTTTTGTAAAATTCGAGTACATATTCGGCCCTGTAGGGCGTATTTTTCATGTGATCAGAGCCGTCGTATCATTCTTCGACGGAGAAAACGATCCTGCAAATTTTAAGTCATCAGGCGTCTTGATCGGTAAAGTAGTTCTTTCAAAATTAATTATTTTCTTATAAAACAAAAATTTCAGAGCAGTTTTTACGTCCGATTTTTGATTCGTAACTTCTAAATGAAAAGAGATATCGACACAAATCTTTTTCTAGATTAAAGCGCATGTTAGGACCTTTAAAAGAAGCTATTGCTCGTTGAAATAAACTAAAGGAAGTAAAATAATTTTAATCTTGTGTGATTTCCAAAATTTTTGTAGTTTTTAGGATGGTGGCAAAAAAATAACGGACCTAAAATAGAACTGAGCGGTCAATTTTGTTCATTTTTTAATTATCTTTCATTCGAGAGTAATTTTTCGACACCTTTGGGAAAAAAATTCCCTACGCCACTAAAATAATCTAGGGAGGTTGATTTTTTTTCAAACATAAAGGGAACCCCGGGCCATGACTTGAGCTGCCTAAAGTCATCTTCCGTCAAGTCTTTTAGTTTCTGCGAATTTTAAAATTTCCTTAAAAAAAGTCTAAAAATCGTACCAAAAATTTAAAACGCTGAAAAAAAGTTGAAAAGCAAATTTTCGGGATAAATACCCGCCTACGTCTTTTTCGCGTGATTCTAGTTTACGAAAATGTCGTGCGTGATTTTTTTCCTCCGGTCAAAGTCTCACATTAGTTCTTATAACTTTTTCCGTTTTGCCGCCAAAAAAAGCGCATTTTTGACGTTTCCAAAGAAAAATTCGCCGACGCCGCTGGGTTGACCGTGGACATACAAAACTTCTCCTACATATAATTAAGGATGTGAGAAAAAAAGGAGCCCAATTTGGTCGCTTCGATTTGAAACCCGGCGACGCTGCGATTTTTTAAAGTTGAAGCAGTGGGTCCGCGAAAAAATTTGCGAAAAAAATGAACTTTTTCGGGAACGTTTTTCAAAGTGTTCCGGAGGTCTTAAAAATTTAATATTCCGTACCTTTGGGTAAAAAGCATTCCTCTTTAAGATGAGACCGGAGTCTTAACAGTCGGTGAAGAAGAAATATACGTTGCCATGGGAATAACAAACTCTGGACCCGTTTGACGTTTAAAATTGTTTTTTTACGATAACTCGGCCGTTTTAAGAGATCGATGTGGACAAATTAGTTTCAGAATGTTTAATTTTTGATTCTACATGACATACTAAAATTTGGTTGCGATCGGAGGAAACCGATTCCGCATCAAACGGAATATAACGGCAGTTGCCTAGCGTCATTTAGCGTAAACATGTTAAAATCTTTAAACAATCAACCAACCTAATAAAATTTTAAATAGTTTCCAATAAATTAAAATTGATTTATTTGTAATAATATTTTTTTATAAACTTTTAGGATATTTGTTTTTGTTAAAATTAAAATAAATATGTATTAGGAGAAAAAGTTGCAATTTTGGTAAGTACTTTTTGTATGGAGATTAATTGTTAATATACGTAATCAAACTTTTTTATGAATTTCAATAATATTTAATTTTATAAGTACCTGATGGAATTCTTTAAATTACAAATTTTAAATAATAGGTACTTTTTTAATGGCATATAATTATTAATTACCGATTCGTTTGTAGGAAAAACCTAAGTTTGCCAGTGAAGGTAAACATTTATTCTTAGAAGGCATTCTTAATAAATAAAATTATATTATAAAATAATATATTTTTTTTAATTAGAGCACTTTGGTTCTCAGTATTAATAATGTTATAAGAATAAGTCGAATGGATTTTTTAAAAGCACTGTAGTTCGTACGTTAATTTGAGAACATCCTGTATATAAATCAGATGTATATTTCTTAAAACTAAATTTCTATTAATTTTAAGTTCTATGATATTGATAAATAGCATCATAACCTAAAAAAAATAAACAACGACTAAATATATTTTAGTAAATTAAAAATCATTGAGTTTAGAATATATCAAGGAGTCCGGTTTGAGATCGCGTCTAGTACGGTCGGCTCCAGCTGGGCTCCATCGCTTGCCGCAGGCGATTATTTGTGCCGTCTTTAGCGTGAATTCAGCGACCGTGATAAAAAATTTAGAGACGTCGTTATCGTTAATCACGTGATTAAAAAATATTTCTCCATAAGAAAAATTTTCTTAAAGACGTGATTAACTTTAACGACGTCTCTAAAATTTTCATCACGGTTGCTGAATACATACATTTGTGTTCTCACCTTCATTGCGGTCATTAATCATTCATTTCAAAAAATTAATCAAAAATTGGACAAAAAATACACCCTATAGTTTTCGTTAATCTGTTCATCCGTCAACAAACATACGAGCGATCTCCACGTGGCGTCCCGTATTTCCCCATCACCGCCAACTTCATGGCGGATATCTTTTTCATCTTCATCCATCGGACTCCCCTATGGGAAGGGGTGCTCATTTGGGTGTTCGATTTCACCCGTATTTGTGTCGTTATTCTTTTATAACTATATTTTGGTTTATACTCTTAATATATTGTTCTCTTTGTTTTGATTATCAATTACTTAAATTGTGAAATTCTAATTGGCTTGTGACTGGAAGAAAAGTACCCATAGGTACGAATTTCCATTAAATTTTTTAAGAAGAAGAAGAATATATCAATATTATTTTATAAGACAATTGCTTACTATTTAAATAAAAGTCTAAAGGTTGGGTAATAAATAATAAAAATATAAATTTAAATATATCTAATTTTATAAAAAATAGTTTTAATTCCATAAGTAATAAAAATATTTGAAAGAATCTGAAACAATAGAATAATATATATTAATATAAGCACTAATCAAAAATTTATGATTATAACATGCCGCCTAATGTATTTATGGGTCGATTCTGTATCAATCTATAAGGTCTGTAAGCAAAATCTGTAAGAGTTTACAGGCCTGTAAGAAATTTGCAATTCTATGCGCACCTGTAGCTTACAGATTTCCGTAAATATTTACGAAATCACGTAAATATTTATGGGTACCTTGGGAGCAGTCGTAAGCTTACAGAATACGCGTTTTGAGGTTATGTATTTGTATTTTTGTGTGACATTCCGGTAATTATTTATTATTTGTGTATAGCTAGTGAATAGTTTATCGAATTATGTATCGAATTATAAACAACCAACAATTAAATTTATTTATTGGGTTATTGTTGGAAGAGGATCATGATAGGTTAGCAAGATATCAAACATTTTTCAAGAAGTATTTCACATTGATGATTTTATAATAACAGAAATTACATGAGAGTAAACCGAAGAAGATTACGGGATACACATAACCCCTTCGAAATGCCACCACAACAGTTTATACGAACATTTCGTCTAAACCAAGAATGTGTTGTAAATCTTATTAACAGTTTAGAACCTCACATTCCACGAGCTAGCAATGTTGGTGCTATTACTCTGGAAAAAAAAGTATGTATTTGTATTTAAAGTGGACCACTTAAAATAAAATTATTTTACTTGTAGGATTTGGCTACATTACACTTTCTAGGAGTGGGGTCATATCAGAATTCAATTGGTTCATGTAGCTGGCTTTCAATGAGTCAAACTTGTATATCGAGAGCAATTTCAGAGGTTTGTTCTGCTATTGCGCAGCATATTTTACCCATTTGGGTAAAATTTCCAGTAACTACGGAACAAAAGAATGTTGTAAAAAATGGGTAATTAATCTTGGATCGTATTATATTATGTTACAACAATTTTTACTTCAGGTTTTATACCAAATTTGGTTTTCGAGGAGTGTTGGGGGCTATTGATGGGACCCACGTTGAAATTCAGGCTCCACCAATAAGTGATGTTGACCATCCTCCATTTGTTTACATAAACAGAAAAGGAAGGCATTCTGTGAATGTTATGCTGGTTAGTAAATCAATTTTTATAAAAAAAGTCAAATTATTTGATTAGAATAGATTTCAGATTCTGATGCTAGAATAATAGGATGTTGCGCCAGATTTCCTGGATCGGTGCATGATTCTGCCATTTGGCAAGTAAGCCAAATTAAGGATTACTTAAGAACCCAGTATGAGTTGGGTGACGAAACATCTCATTTAATTGGTAAGATTATAAAAAAAGTAATTATTTAGGATATTAAATTATTTACTTTCTTAAAAATAGGTGACAGTGGTCCCTTTGGAGCCCTGGCTGTTCACTCCTTATGCGAACCCACAGAACATTCAAGAGGAAAATTTTAATAGAATCCATATTTCCTCCAGAAATGTCATCGAAAGGACAAATGGCATTCTAAAGGGTAGGTTTCGTTGTCTATCTAGATTTCGGAGTTTAATTTATCACCCTATAAAAGCGGCCAATATTATATATACGTGCTGCACACTACACAATATAGCCATAAAAGCCAGGATGGGATTAGATGAAGATGAAATTGAGATGGCAGATGAGGAAAATGAACCCGAAAATGAACAAAATAATGGTAATATTTATTAATTCCATACTTTTCTTTATTTAAAATGTACCTATTCTTTTAGATGGACAAGTAAGAAATAATGTTTTGGCACTGGGAAGAGATGCCAGAGCTCAGTATGTGAGAGAAAATTTATAATTTATAGTTTATTCTTTTTAAATGAACCTTTAAAATTATCCCAAATAAAAGCATTAAAAACTGTTACAAAATATTTATTTTGTGCCCCTAATAAATAGTCAGGTACAATAATGAACAAAAAAACACTATTCGAAAGTTAAGTAAATACTAACAAAAAATATACTCCTATTTTATATAAAAAAATAACACTTAAAAACTGAAAATAAATACAGGGTGTATAACTTCCCCAAAATAAGCTTTTTAAATAAAAATATTAAAAATCAAAATCTTTATTACAAAATTTGTATTTGGCTACTTCGAACTGAAATTTTTCTCTTTCTAACGCAAGTTCTTTCTTCTTTAAATCAACGTAGTTGTCACTAAATGATTTTAAAGTGTTGTTTAATTCTTGGATTACCAAATTGGCACTATCACTACTTTGTATTAAATTTTCTGCCAGCACAGACATTGGTTTTAATCGATGGCGTACACGAGGGGTTGGTTGTGTTTCTTCTTTATCTGTGGTGTTTTTTTGATTTGTTGAGATCATTGATTGCTCTTCTTCGATTGTTTCATTAAATAAAGTTACTTCAGGACTAATAGCTTCTGCTGTTTCATCTTCATTTACAGTTACTTCGGTTAAAATTTCATTATCTTGTAATACAATTCCTTGGTATTTAGTTGCGGTTGTCCCTAATACTGTTACTTTGCCCCACACCGCTAGCCCTCTTTCTTCGGTGGCGGTTAGTTGAAGAGGAAGCTTAGGACCTGAGCCAGTTTTTTTAGCGTGTTCAGTAATTTTCCTGTGTTTTTATTTTGTTGCATACTTCCAGTCTGAAAATCTCTGAAAATAAAATGTCACAATTAATAAATATTTATTAGTTGGATTTACAATTTGGCTATACACCCAATTATTAAGTATAAAAAAAACCTTACCTTTTTCCAATCGTCAACTGACAAAGCCGGACCTTTTCCAATGGAATTTAATTCTAAACACAAATCTTTCCATTTATTATTTAGGTATTCTGGGTTAAGTGTCGGGTTAATTGTATTACTTCTGAAAATGTAGTCATTTTCCATGTGGCTTAAATAAAGCTCATATTGCTCCTGATTAGTGTTTTGCTGTCGTTTTCTCTTTCTTTCATTTTGAATTTCACTATAAAAGAAAGAAAATATTCAATAACAGGCAACAAAATATATACAAAACGGAGTACGGAAATTAATTTATTTTATTTACCTCATTTTTATTATTTGTAGGAAATTATCTCACACTTGTAACAACACACGTGAGGGTATCTCAATATTCTCAATGAAACCTAACCTACAAAACTAATAAACAGCTGATTTCCGCCATATAACAAATACGCATGAAGTTAGCTGTTCTATAAGAGTAGTTCAAATTATAGTCTGTAAAAGCGTCGTTTATAGATGAGCGTTTAGAATTGCATTTTTCGTAAATTTGTAAGGGCCCGAGTTACAGGTTCTGTAGACGTATAGATTTACGAATCTGTAAACTTACAGCTTGAAAATTCAGAATCGACCCATTAATCATAGGTCGATTTGATGCAATTTTTTAAGACCCGTAAGGAAATGTCCTTAAGTTAGTCATAATTTTTTTTCAAGTGAAGCTTTTTTTCAGTAGAAAAGAGATAAAACAAAAACATTTTTCTTCCTTTTTTGCTACATATATTTTTGTTGTAATAAAATTTTACATTTTTTTCAAAACCCTATAAAAAAATAATAAAAGTATGTGAAGCAAAAAAGAGAGAATCACGTTTTTGTTTTAATCCTTTTGTACTAAGTAGCACCAGATAAAATATGTTATTACTTTTTGTTTTTTCTTTGTGTTTAATCCGCTCATTTTTATAAAGTACTTTTTTTGCTGCTTTCTTAAAATTGTTGAGATTATCTTACAAAGATAAAAATTACAAAATATGATCTTTTAGTATAGTAAAAATAGAAAAAAAGCCACTAAAAAAAAATTATGACCAAACACTCAAATCACCTTAAAGATGTGAGTATGTAATGTAATGGTTTCCATAGTTACGTCATAGATATGTTTCGTAAAGGCTTACGGGTTTGCACAGTATCAACATATTAATTATCATTATTAAATTCTAAGAATAAATATATGAAACTAATCAAACAACTATTTTAAACAAATTCTAAACTTACCAAATTTCCATTTCTTTGCTTCACTTTCACTTTGCACGACTGGTTTATCTGTAGGTTCTAGTTGTGCAGACACCTGTGTCTGTACCAAATTTACAGGTTCAGGTGGTGGATTTTCGACAGGTACAGGTACCTGCACTGGAATAATTTCATTACTCCGGGTCTGAATTGCAGGTTGTGCAGGTACCTGCACCTGGTTATTCCTTCTACGGTTCCTCCTATTTCGTCGACCGTTGTCCTGTTCATTTTGGTGTTCATAAGGGTGCTGATTATTTGCTCCTCCTCGTCTGCTCCTACGACCATTACTTCTTCTTTCTTCCCTATTCTGAATCTCCGTTAAAAGAGCAGTTGCCTAAAAAAATTATTTTGACTTATAGTTAATATGAAACATGCCAGTGGCAAGTAGCACCTTACTCTTCCACTCATATAAGTCATTGCAAAACATGAAATATTCATCATGATTTGTCAATTTATTAATATGTTAGAGAACGTGAATTATTTGATGTTTTGCAATGATTTATATGAGCACAAGAGAAAGATTCGACTGGCGTAATAAGTCTTATGAGATAATTCTGAATAAAAATGTTAGTCATAACATTGCTGTTAAGTTTGAATGTCATCCCGATGTCAAAAAAATCGCTATTCTGTAACTTAAAAGCGATATAAAATAATATTTTTGCAATCGAAATTCATTATTATTTTGATGGACGTTATACATTAAACTTTGATGTAATTTTTTATTTTGATCGAAAGCGGAAATGTTATTTTACATCGTTGTTAAGTTACCATAATATTATTTTTTTTAATAACAAAAATTTAATTAAAAATGAAAAACTCATGCATAATTAGTAATTTTTTTATATTTCAATTTTATAAAATTAATGTAAGGTGGGATTACTTATTTATTTATGATGTACTACTGTTAAAATTCAAAAACTTTAAGAAAACTTACCATTATATTGAAGCCTGACCAAAAGCCAGATCCGCCGTTGAAATTAAAGTTGTTATTTTGATTTGCCATTTTTTCTAAAACTTATCAAAATTTACGTATAAAAATTTTATTATTTTTTTCAAGTAATTGTGTTAAATTTTTAAACAATTATTGAACTTGATTCAAATAATTTTATTTAAACAAACAAAAAAGCCTACCTTTTTCTAATTTCTGCTTATCTATTATTAAATTTATAAATATAAAACAATTCAAGAAAAAAATGCTTTTAATTTTCCTTACAGCATCTAAAAATTTCTAAGAATATCGAAAATTATTGATTAAATTGATAAATAATAAATATATTAGAAAATTTAATTAGTCTAAATAATTTAAAACGTAAAAATAGCTATTTTCAAGTTAATTAAAATAATTAATAATTAAAAATAATATAAAAAATATGCAAAGACGCCAAGCGTGGCTTCTCTTTGTTGGTTGAACATAAAATGGCTTCTAAAACAAACGAATTTCTTGCTTGTCATAGAAATTGGCGTTCATTTTCATCAGCTTTCAGCTACTAGCAACAATTATGCTAGTACCTGAAAGCTGATGCGCTTCAGCTTTCAGCTACTAGCAAAATCAGCTTGCAGGTTTGCGCGTTTGCTGATGCACACTAACAAAATACAATAGTTTAAGCAAATACTTGAAGAAAAAGTAAATTTAATCTACTTGTAGTTATCAAATTATAGTTGCGTTTTATTGTTTTTAAATAGTTTAAATTGCCATTGCAGTTGAGTTTAAAATTAGAGTTTATTGCGCATGGCAAGTACCAAAGCTACGTTCGTGTTAGCCGTCATTCTATAAAAATATCGTTTATGGTTTGTTTTAACCTATAAAAGTTAAAATTTTATTTATAATTTATATTACAAAAACCAATATTTTTAAGATCTTTAAACAATCAGCCACCTTGATAACAATTTTGAATAGTTTTTATTCTATTAAATTAAAATTGATTTATTTATAATCCTTTTTTACAAATTTTAAAGATAATTGTCATTGTTAAAATTAAGGAGTTTTAGGAGAAAAAGTGCAATTTTAGTATATTTTAAATTATATTTATTTAAGAAAATAGTATACAGTACACATCAAATAGGTTAGTTTATATACAAACGTGATTTATTATAAAATTTCTGTACAATAAATCCTTATATTTTAGAAAAAGCTTATCGTATATTAAAAATCAATAATTTAAACAATGTGTAGTAAAAAATAGAAGCAGTACAAATTAGTTTTAGTAAAATATTAAAATTCCGATTATATATACTCCTTATTAAAAATATGTATTATACAAAATATTGGGAATAAAATTGTAATAGATACATATACATTATGGTGCAAAATCGTAAGCTTTTACAGGAAATACATATCTGTACGGTTTCCAAAATTAACATTTCATAAAATCTTACGAATTTGCACAGAATCCATACATTACTATATAAAAATTAAATCATTCTGAATAAAAAAAATTGCTAGATAAGCAAGTTAAAATATCAATAAACGTATTTAATCATATTATTTTTTGTAATTTTTAAAAATTTGGAAAAAAAAAAGAAATTACCTTTCTTTCTGTTAAAAAAATGTAACAAAAAATATAGTTTAAACATAAAAAGAAGTAAAAAGTCTATAAAAAAATATTTGAATAATATCTAAAACTATTAAATTTTATAAATGAGCTTAACATTTTAAAAAAATAAGAGCTGAATATACCGGGTAGAAATGAAACTAGGGCCACCCCTGGCATTTCTTTATTTATGGAAATAAAAAATTAAGATTTTAGTATATTATATGATCTAAGAAAACAAATCTTATGGATCGAATAAATTTTTAATTTTACTTCCGGTTTATCAGGAAATGGCATCCACTTTCTTATTTTAAATACAACCCCCTGATTTTTTCTACGTAAAATCAAACATTGGTTAATTTTAAATATCTTTATGACAAATAAATATTTTTTTTCAAATAAATTGATGTTAAATTAATTCGATAAAAAATTAATTACAGGTATAAATTTGAAATTAATACATACATATGGGATATCACAGTAACCGGAAAAAAACCCTCTATTTAATTAGGGGGTGACCTTTATATCATCCCATTTAAAAAAGTAAAGATATTTCCAAAAAACGCTTCTTGAAAATTAAAAAAAAAATATCTCAAGAACGGTGAAATAAATTTTATAAATTACAATTTATTTTACGTATTTGTATTATTTAAAAATAGTTTTTGTAGGTTTTACTCAAATTTTTTACCAAAACAAAATTCAACATTTTTTCTTAAAGTTTTGAAAAAAAAACTTTTTTTGTCATAAACATACTTAAAACTAAACAATGTTTGATTTTACGTTGGAAAAATCTGGGGGTTACATTTAAAATAAGAAAGTGGGTGCCATTTCCTGATAAACCGGAAGTAAATTGAAAGATTTATTCGATCCATAAAATTTGTTTTCTTAGATCATATAAGATAGTAAAATTCTAATTTTTTATTTTCATAAATAAAGAAATGTCAGGGGTAACCCTAGTTTCATTTCCACCCGGTATAACAATTAAATCTGTTCTTTTCTTGATGAGTTAAAATAAACTATTTTTTACAAATACAAAATAAAATCGCAATAATTTACTGCTATTGCTTACAAAATAAAGTAAAATTCTTGCTCTTGAGGATTTGGATAAATATTTGAATATAGTAAAATATAAATTCTTTTTATCCAACTTTATTTTAAAATACAATCGTAAGTTGCGACTAGTTTCGCCAAATCATTGGCTTCGTCAGGCAAAGCTATAAAATTCTAAATTAATACAGATATATAAAATATAAATGAAACTTACATTGTGAATTGATGAAAATAGAGAACTAAATAACACAAATTAAAATATATAAACCAAATGGTAATAAAACCAATAAAAATAATGTAAAATCTTTTCAAAAATGAGTATATGCAATTTTAATTGCTTACTGACAAATATGTCAAACAAAAATTTTTATTTATAAAACCCACTTTGATGTATAATTAGTTGTATAAAATTTTTTTTTGATAAAGTCAATTTGAATAATTTATTAAAAAATCAAAATGCGGGCATTCTAATTGAATATTTAAGTTTTCGACTAAAACATTATTATGACTTCTAATTATTTCAATATTTTCTAAATAATTCAATAATGAATTGTCCAAAACAGTGTGTAAAATTTTAATATTATCTTCTTCAAATGAATGTTTAAAATTGATTATGTGATCTGCAAAATTTGCTATCAAAAAATCTGCTATTGCATACCTAAAAATATAAATATTTATAAAATAAATATTACCCCATTTGAAGCAATATAAACGAATTAATATTAAACTTCATCCAAAACGAATTACATTTTTTTTTTCAAAATCACACCTGTGCAAAGGTAAAGTGCAGGATTTAAACCAAAATGATATTTTTTTATTCTGACTACAAAAACGGTGATTTAATATTTTTCTGTTGACAAATACTCAACTGTAGTATCCAATTCATACCATTTTCTTTATCTATAAAATTCTTACATAAAATTCCTGATCAATTTTTATTTCAATTTATCGGTGGTACACATCAAATGTTTACAAACAATGAATTTAAGAGGAAAATTTGATTTGATTGTAGGCATTTTCCATAAAATATAATCCATTTTCACAATAAACTGGTCTAAAAAATATATTCAAATTACATAAAAATATTTAAGTATTTGTCAAATTATTTTTCAACTCACCATTTAAATATGAAACGTCTTAAATTAAATTCTACCTTATCACCATATAATCATCATTTACATCAGCGTTTTAAAATTCTTCTTAATTTACTTTGGTGTAAATACTAGATAAAGTCGGAATGAGATCATCATCAATAACGCATTTAATACCTCTTAAAAATGGTAAATTGTCAATTGTAAAATTGTGTAGGTTTTTCTTCAATTTTTCAACAAATTTTATCTAAGATCTTGCAAAAAATCATTTTAATCCAATTTAACGTAGTTTTGCACATCAATTTTCTTACGTATAATAATTCTAGAAGAATTGTAGAATTTTATCCTATTTGAAAACCACTATTTTACTATTTTTCTATAAATAATTTTTTTTTTAATTTTCAACTAAAATTGAAGAAAATGCATGTAAAAAATCTTGGTTTATATGTTATCATTTATGGAAGCTTTTTTATACTCACTATAATTTAAGTTATGAAAGTAGGATTTGCATGTACCAAACCAACCAATTGCATTTATCTAATATCTGTATTTAACGGAGATTATTAAATACTCTCGATATAAACAGTTATTATACTGTTTATATTTCAAAAAATCTCCTGCATTCTGTGACTGTATTTCAGTGTAACAGGATTGCTAAAAAAATAATATCAACATTGACATAATAAACATTATATTTTAACTTACCTTAGTTAATGTTAAATAACCAATAGAAAAAAAATAAACTTTTGCCTCTATGAAGATTAATGACAATGAACCTTAGTATAAACTTTAGATGAAAAAACCAGCTTGATCAGGATCTACAGACAAAAATAGTCATTACAATATTTAAAAATTCATCAACTTACCAAAATTCGTTTGTTCAAAAATACTTGGAAAAATTCTCAATTTCTTTGTTCTGTTCAATTTTCTTTTGAAGATATGGTGAGGTACGATTAACATAATTTACAAAGTTCCGACATTTTTTATAATATATAACAATAATCCTAATAATAATAGCGCATAGTAAGTAAAAAATAATATATTTTTAGAATGAAAACTTTTTAATATACAGTCGAACTTCCATAACTTGAACTTCAATAAGTCGAATTTTGTTTGTAAACATATTCGTTTTAAACTTTTTGAAATAATATCTGTATGTCGATTTTTTTTTAAGTCCCTTGAAGATTTTAGTTAGGGAAGTTTGACTGTAATATATTTAAAATTTGAAAAATTAATATGATTAAATACGATAGTAAAAAAGATAATTGTTTAAACTGATTTGAAATATTGAAAAAATGTACCTGAAAGAAAAATTTAATTGCATATTACAAAAAAATCATAGCTCAACCCATGCAAATCAGTTTGACTGCACTTTGGGAAATAAATTGTTTACTTGATTGAAATACAAACTACAAATCAAGACTAATATCATACAGGGAGCTTGATTTTTTAATATTTTTTTATATAGTAAACATTGCAGCCCTAGCGCTCGTGGTAACTACTTAAAACAATAAAAATATTGTTTTAAGGAGGTACAAAAGCACCTCTAAAGCATAAGAAATACAGGATGTCCTTAATTCGGCATAGAAACTCTTAAATAACTTTAAAAATATTTGAATTATTACTTTGAAATTATATTAACTCAATTATGCTCGGATATATAGTAAAGTACAATTTTTATCATAATTGCAATTGATAATATAACATTTTGTTTGATTAAATTTTATCGTATATTTTAATTGAAAATTGTTTAATTTGAAATAATATACGCTTAAAGTTTTTATCATAGAAATAACTTGTTTTAAATATTTTTTCAGTACTCTATTGCCAATTTTGGGACATTCTGGATTTCTCTAATGTTATAAAATATTTCAATATTGTTTTTAGCAATATCAAAATACAATGTAACATCACATCAAGCACGAGATGTTTTTCTGATATTTTCTTTTTCATATTGTTAAATACAAAATCAAAAAAAAATATAACAACGCATACAAAGAAGCGCGAATTTCAAACCATCTCTGACATTTCATTTTAATATATGTATGATTTCTTTATTGAATTAAGAAAATGAATAAATAAATACATTAAAAGATGAAAATAATAAAATAAAATGTAACAACGCAGGCATATAAAATACCAGAACTGCTGGGGGCTCTTTTATAGATTTTTTAATTACAAACGTACAAAAGAATACACAAATAGTGCAAGAATGAATACTATTTTCATAAATCATTAATGATAATTTTTATAAATTAATTTTGGTTGGGCCATATATACCTGAATACCTCTTTACAGACGACATTTCTGGTATATACGTTGTCCGACTTGTCCAGCAGTTTGCCTTGCAATCTCCTGGGTGTTACCTCAATTTTTACGGATTGCTTTTGTTTCACTCTCGAAAGGGCTACATGAAGCTGACCGTGAGAAAATGCAGGCGTGGGAAGATATAAGCCAACCTTCTCGAACGTTTGACCCTGCGATTTGTTGATTGTGAGGGCGAAACACAGCTTGATAGGAAACTGACGTCTCTTAATTTTAAAGGGAAGCGAAGGAGTTTCAATGCACATGTCATGCCTTGATATCATGGGTTTGTTTCCCTTGAATTGACCGGTGATAATTTCACATATAATAAGGTTGGGTCTGGTATCTGTAACAAACATACGTGTGCCGTTTGCTAACAAACGGCACACGTATGTTTGTTACATGGTCTAAACCATCTCTTACCGAAATATTTTTCATAAGAATGACAGGAATGCCCTTCTTCACCTCGAGCTTGTGCAGCGGAAGGTTGTTAAGTTTAACAGAGTTGAGAAATTCCTCACGATACTGAGTAATTTCTTCAATATCGTCGGATTCGATCTGGTCATTGCTGAGGTAAGCCGTAGTTTGACCTGGAAAGGCCGAAAGCATCAGCTGATTTATGCGATCGCAGTTTTCATTCAGGGGACACAGCACGGCGCTACCTGAAATTGCCTCTGAAAGTTGTAAGGTGTAATTACTCATGTCTAAAGATCCGTAGATTTCAGACACTACGTTATTAACCAGACATTCGGAGGGTAAAATTAAACTGTCCTTGGGAACGTTGAGGGCAACCTTCAAGAGCCAATCTGAAAATTCAATTTCCTCCGGGCCGGTCCACATATTTTCGGTCAGTTCGAATGTTGTAAAGTGGGGCCAGGCCCTGCACTTGCAGAACAACTGTTCGATTTGATCGATTTTTTTGAGGAGCGACGCAGAGGAGCTGCCTGATGTCGCCACGAAACAGCATGCAGACTCCGCCAAAGGGTAAGTTGTTATTTCTCACGTCACGGAGAAGGGTGTCTACACAATTTATAATAAATTGACTCACCATACTTATCTCGTCCCAAACTATAAGCTGGACGGTTCTCAAGAACTGCGCTTTATCGCTGTTATCTTTGATGTAAGATCTCATTTGTTTGTCCGCCAGAATGGGTATGCCAAAAGCAGAATGAGACGTTTGACCTTTTTTAGGAGCAAGGCGGCTATCCCCGTGAAGGCGACGGCCAGCGCGGGCACGTTTTGACACTCCAGGTGATTGAGGATGGCGTTGTATACAAACGTTTTTCCTGTACCGCCACGCCCTGTAAATAAAAGCATCTGTTAGTTTGCTCTTTGTTATTAACAGCTCTTATAACGATGTCATAAATTAATTTTTGACGTGAGCATATTATAGTCCCTGTCGACCTGCTCAGCCTTTTCGAGAGCGGCAATCAGGAACTGGGAAACATCCGTATGAGGATCCAGGATGACATCGTCAAAGACAATATCCTGCTCCAAGTTGAAAGTTGAAGTCGATGATACTTCCTCCCAAATACTGAAGGTAACCCGCGATTCGCATCAGGGCCCTCCTTTCTGCCGCCTCCTATTGCATTCCACGATGAACGTAGTCTGCACTCAGAGCCACCTTAAATTTTTCGAAGAGTTCAGGTCCGTTCCTGACGTTGCAGTAGCAGAGAAGTTTGCCAAACAACTTCCTCATCTGCCCCGGCATCTGGAACTGTTCCGCTTCGTCCAAGGTTTTTTCCCACACCTCATCGTTCATAATGAGGTTTCTGAGCCTGTCGGATTCCTCGAACGTTGCACATTTATGACCGTCTACGGTTAAAAGGTCATCAAAGGAGGTGGGTCCTGTAACATGTAAAAGTAAAATTCTAAGATGGTATCTCTCTACATCTCTAGGTGAAATCATAAATATTCTCGATACTAATTTGACAAACCTCGCCCTTCTCACCCATTTGTTACCTACAAACAGATAATGCTCGGGAATTTTATTATAGGTGAACTGCCTTGCATACTGGTCATGCCTGTTGAGTTCGAAAAAGGCCAACAGTTTGATGTTTCGTGTTTCAGCTCTGAGAATGGCCTCTTGTTCGTTACCTTCAGAAAAGAAGACGTTCTGTTCATCAGGTAAATGCACAGGCAGGCGATCCACCGTATGGGACATCTTCACGAGGGGGAACTCGAATATCCTCCAAGCGGCACAGCCTGAAGTCGTGTACCTCGTTTCAACATACTCCTTTACCTCGTTTATATCAACAGGGCCGTTTTCATTTTCTACTGTGATGGTAGCATGATCCTGGCCCTTGGTGATATATTTAAAGAGATATTTGGGAGCGGTGAACCTTTAACAATTTGAACAGTTAAGTGACAATTATATCTCATTAAAAGGTAAGGATCGTATTCTTACCCAAAGGTACCGTAGTGTTACCTCGAGAAGTTCTCACGTCAATAGTTCTATCCATCATACGTCGGCGGTACATTACCTTACCTTCGTTGGATATAATGGAAGTGCTGGAATGTAATATTGGAAAATTTTTACTACATTTTCCATTTACCATGCAAACTGCATCTGGATATTCAAGCCCGCAGTGATTGTGCATCATAGTCCTGGCAACTAAAGCATGTTACCTAGGGTACTTATCTGGATCAGGAATTTGAGCAGAAATCACCCGATCGATGTCATCTCCGTTTTTCGGTTTTGAAAACTCGTCCACGGTGAGCAAAATCTGCGCGTGGGGCAACCCTCTCTTTTGAAATTCGAAGGCAACCACTTAAGCAACTACTTTGCCCAAAGTACTTTTACCACTCAGCAAATATTCCAACAGATTTCCTTCCACTGATGATTTGTGGTGAATGTTATAAAGTAAGAGGGTCTGCCAAATTTGCTGACGATGGTCATTGCATCTTGGTATTTAGCGTGTATGTACCTTCTGCCACCTACAAAAGTACTCGGTAAGACGGTTAATTTACCGGGCACTCTAGGATCCATGTTTTCCTTCATATTATCAAAGTCCACGTAATAGAAGGCAGCCGTGTGAGCACGTTGAATGTGTATTTGGTGGACCGTATGTACATGGTTCCTTCGATGGCAACACAAGGATTGTAAACCCCGGGAAAGTGATTGGTGCTTGCTTTTGTGGTCGCCATTGCCAGTTGATTATTATCACCTCTGGCATTTTTGAAAAATTCCTTAGATAAAGGATGTTCTCCTAAAAACAGATCTTTAATAAAAGGTGGAAAATTTTCATGTATTTTAGGAAGGTTTATATCGCCTTTTTTGCAGCAAGCTAAATATGTTTCACTTGGATATTTGAGTGCCTTACAGTACCTACAAGCCATATTCATGGATGGCAAGGTAATTTTTGTCACGCTTTCCACGTTGATTTCATCTTCTAGACAAAATTCATCAATCAACGCTGGCAAATATTCTATTACGGAATCAACAGAATCTTGCGTTGGGAAAGGATCGTCAAATATTAACTGTCTGACCACCTTGTTTGGTTTTCTGATCGGTTCTTGGATACCTATATTAGAGAACCTCCTTTTTAGAGAGCTGGTCGGAGTAACCGTCCTGCTTCTTAAAACTCTTGTAGGAGTTTCCGGGGTTACAGGGGTAAATACCCTCCTTTCCTGCAACAGTCTAGAAGGGCTGGTAATTATAGGTACCCTACTTACTGCAACATTTGGCTGCAATCGTGGTACACCAATAGATTCCTTGAAATTTCTTGTCACTGTTAAATTGACATTATGAATAGTGGCCTGCGTCTGGTTAGAACTGTGCCTATATAGATTTGCCAAGTGGTTAACTAAATCCTGGGAGTTTTTAAATCTAAGAAGGCAAGCCGTGCCACTTTCTGCTATAAGACCCTCGTCGTTTCTACTGTGAGAATCGAAAACATAGAAGGTGTTATCGTCCTTCCATATAGCGATAGTTATTAGGGCAGCGATGAAAATTCCCATATCATGTTGCCTAAAAAACATGGAAATTTGAAGTGAAAAATTAGCAGTGTGCATAAGACACACGCGATCGCCCTTCGTATCATCCTCAAAGGTGATATTTCCAGGATAATCAAAATTGATACAAATTTGTTCACCATTATGGGTAAATATGAACCTGGGGGTAATCTTCCAATGCCAAACACTCAGAATGTGGGGCGTTTGGAGGTGGACGTATCGTCTGCAAGGACAATTGGTAGAGAGCGTCACCAAAATCAAGGACCTGATCCATGATTTCCTCGTTCCACTGGCAAGATGGCACCACCTGTAAAAGGCTTAAAGCAAAGCTTGCCTTACCGGTACACTGTTTTCCCCTGTTGTTTTTTGAAAACCTGGGGTCATCCTGGCACCTATTTGCTCTGGCCACCAAACCAAACGTCTCAGTGTTCACATTGATTGATTTTTTGATCACTTTGTTTTGTTTCTCCAAATTAGAGAAACTTTCTTTTGGAACGCTGGTAAGAGTTTCCGGGATTATTGGGACTGAAACCCTCCTTGTCTGTAACATTTTAGGAGTGGTAATAATTACAGCCACTTTACTTACTACGTTTGGCTGCAAATTAGGAACGCCTACCCACTTCTTTAGATTTTTTGACAACTTTAAATTAACGTGGTGAATCATAGCCTGCTCTTGGTCATTGCAATGCCTGTACAGGTTTGTTAAATGATTTACCACATCATTTATGTCTTTAAATCTAAGAAGGCAAGCTGTACCCTCGGCCTCTACCAGTCCCTCATCACTTCTACTATGGGAATCAAAAAGATAGAAAGTATTAGATTCCTTCCAAATAGCGATGGTAGTCTGGGCAGTAATAAAAATCCCCATCTCATGATTCCTAAAAATCATTGAAATTTGATGAGCGAAATTCGCTGTGTGCAAAAAGCATGCGCGATCGCCCATCATATTATCCTCAAATGCAAAAAATCCAGGATACTTAAACTCGATACCATACTTTACATTACCATAGGTAAACGTGAATTTGGGTACAATTTTGTCCAACGCCAGGTAATCAGAATATGGGACATTGTGAGAAGGTGAACGCCTTGTTTTTTTAGACAATTGGTAAAGTGCATCACCAAAATCAAGGATCTGGTTCAAGACTGCCTCATTCCACAGGGAAGATGGTAACACCTCCAAAAGACCTAAGGCAAAACTTGCCATACCTGTGCACTGTTTTCCCCTGTTATTTACGGAAAACGTAGGATTATCTTGGCTCCTACTTGCCCTGGCTACCACACCGAACCTCTCAATATTCATCGAGGTAAACTGTTTTCCAACGTTCAAAACCTCACACACAGAAATTTTGTCCTTTGGAATGGATGATATAACTTGAGGTGTAGGTATTTTTAATTGTGTGGTGGTAGAAACACGTGATTTTTTCACTCTCGTCATTAATTTTGATTATCCACGTCTCTTCCCCTGTTTTTTTGGCAGGACAGGACGTGTCAAAAACTTCACTTTCATTAAGTGTTGAAACTAAAAAAAAAATAAACTTTATTTTTATTCTAAAATATAGAATAATTTATACAAATTTTAATTTTATTTAATTTATTCCCATCTTCCAGATTTGTAAATAAAAGTCGCAGTATTTTTTAATATTAAATGAGAAAAAAATACGAAATTATAAAAAATTATAAAGTGAAAAAAAAAATATTTTTTAGTTTTCTTTACAAAAATTTTTTAGACAGTAGGTATGTCATTTTGAACATTAAATTTACTATGAACATTTTTCGACTGCTGATTAGATAATACAGCAATTTTAAAATTTTCCAATTTTGATAAAAAAATGATAATATAAAGAAAATTATGCAGGATGCTTCAAAATATTAATTAAAATTTTAGAATTGCAGTAGCTTTAAAAGTAAAAAAATATATACGAAACTTTGGGTTCGAACTGCAATTAATATACTATAAAAATTAATTTTGATAAAATAAAATAAATTGCTAATATTCAAGTCATACCGCTACTTTCATTGCTGCAATCTTCCAACGAAGAGTACCTGTTGGGTGCCGAGAAATCTAGCACTCTGTTTTCCAACACCCGATTCGCCACCTTTAATGGAACCACCTTTTTTGGTACTTCAAATGGTGAAAAGCAAACTTTGGGCAAATTTTTGTTTACTTTCTTTATTAGTCGGTGATGAGGCAAATGGAAGCACAATTTTTCTAATATAATTATTTTCTTACCAACAGAAGGCATCTTGCACACTTGTTCAGGTGCTTGCACATCTGTGGAAATTTCTGATACAGTATCTTGAACCATGGAAATTGTTGATGAACCTAAAAATAAATATACTTCAAAAACTTTTTATCATATATTCCTTTGTAAAATCTTTCTTACTCATTTTAGACAATAGAGTTTATATTTTTTTAAAATTAATAATTAAACTATTATTTTAAAACATATATTTATTTACACTAATAGGAATATACAAAGTGATCTATTTAATGTGAATATAGAAGTATCTAAAAAAGTATTTTAAGTAAAATTTATTTAGTTTGAAAGGGATCAGAGAATGGGTGTAGTTCTTTAAGAAATCCTCATATCTTCTTCATAGTTAGCTAAGTAAAAGCTGTTTACTTTAAGAGGAGACCCAAGAATTGTCAAAGATATTTTTAGTTGGAGAATTTTTTCATAATTATTTTAAGTTAGAATACAAAGTTGGGATTAAAATTTCTAACTCGCCAACTATACTTTTTTAATAGATTCTGAATCTAATAAAAAAAAACAATAACTTAACATTTTTCTTTTTAACGTTTAGTTTTTTTAAATTTATTTTCCTAATTTCTTTTCATACTGAATTAATTTATTAGGTAACTTTAAACTGTTTCTCACATTAAATAAATAATGGTATTCATATTATTATAATATCATTTTAACATTATCAATAAAATTATTGACATTATAAATTAAAATCCAAACTTTATTTTGAGCTTTTTCTTGATTTTGGAGAAGAAATATTGACCCAGAATACATACCACATAATCAATAATGGTATTGGCTGTTATTACAGTCAAAATGCACGTTCGAAATTTACGAAATATGCCTTGCATTTTTTTCAATCTATAACCATATTTTGTAAATACAATTCAATTTTATAATTGCATAGTTTAAATAAAATTCAAGATTAAACTTCTAAAGACCGATTTTTTAAAATATTAAATTATTAAACCTATAAAATGGGCCAATAAAAACCCATATAATTTTGTAGGCTACATATCCTCTTAAAAAATAAAATATTTCAATATTAAACACTAAAAAGAAAACTTCAAACTTTATTTTTTTTATTATATTCTATAAAAAAAAATTTAGGTTTCCATTTTAATTTATTTTGGAAAATATGACAGTGTAATGCACTCAAAATTTGGATTATCAATAATAAGGCTATTCAATTTATATATGTTTTTATTTTTATTTACAGAATTAAGGTATTTATTTAAAATATTTAATATCACCTGAAAGAAAATAAAAATATTTGATAACACATACTATACTTGGTAATCTGCTTTGTTAGTCACATTAAAACCAACCACTAAAATTCAACAGATCGTTGGCTTGCTGATAATAAACTTTACTAAATTAAAATGTGGATTTTGAACTATCGATGTGTGTTCATTTTTGATTTTTGAAATAAAAACAAACTATTCTAATAGAGTTATTCTGAACAAAAATGTTAGCCATAACAGCGCTGTTATTCCGACTCAAATATAGACATTTGGTTATTTATTGATAGTATAATGGAAAAACAGAGTACCTAAATTGTATTTTCTAAATACGATTCGCTTATTTTTATTAAGATTAGTGCATTTTCAAATTAAATTCGAAAATTGTTTTCACTTTTTTATTACAATGCCAATGTGTAAACAAATTACTTTTAATAGAAATTGTAGCGCAACAACTATATGTTTTCATTTTTTTTCTTTTGGACAAATCAAACATTTTTTAAATTTTTTATTTTTCTAAATAAAAAAAGATTCTGTTTAAATATTTATTAAAAATAAATATATATATATATAAAAAAAAATTGAACAAGATGCTCGTAGATGATTTGGAACGAATCGTAAATAAGTAAAACAACTTGATGATTCCTATGCTCCAACTTTATTTATATATATATATTATAAAATTTTTATTTTAAATCCATGTTCTCTGAAAAAAAAAAATAATTTTAAAATTTTAAACTTATAATTTCTATAAACTTACCATCTTTGGAACCCGAATCGAATTCAGCATCAACATTGTATTGGGGTCTGAAAAAATAGGCTGTGGGTCATCCATCCCGGGATGGGGCTCCGATGATGTTGATGGGTGACGGCTTGGCTCTTGCACCACCGAGCCCATGCCAGGATGAGGCGGCTCTGTTGTTTTTAAGTTGTCATCCATCTCGGTTTTTTCCTCGGTTTTTTTATTATTTTTTTTATTTTGGGCCCTATTCCCTCTTCTTTCTCTTCTTCCTCTTAGTGCCATATGGCTGTCTAATAAATCAAACTGAAATAAAATAAAAAATAAACAGTGTTATTATTAAAGTTTGTTAATAATTATTTAGAACTGTGGAATCTTTTTGCCGTAACGTTTTATTTACTAACTTTTTATTTTTTTAAATTTTGCTACTACTAAAAGTCATGAAGAAAAAAAAATTCAATTTTTCCTTAAACTCCTTAAAAAGTTACAGCAAATTTGAAAAAATTTATAATTTTCATTCCAAGAAGCAGATTATATTAATGAAAAACTTACAATCTTATCTATTCTTGTCGAGAATTTCGTTTAGTTTTTTAGAATTTAGTTTCGCTAATATCTATAGGTATAATTATTATTAACTTAGGGCGATAATCGGCAAATTTGAGAGTTGATTTTGAAATTCTCTTGATATTTGCAGTTTTGGTCATAATTTTTTTCTAGTCGAGCTTTTTCAAAATTTCTTTTTTTTAGTTTACGCAAATGTCCTGTAGCTAATGAAATTTATATCTTTGTTGAATAAAATCAACAATTTTAGGAGAGCAACATAGAGAGTGCTCATTTCTCATTTCAAATGTCTCATTTCCTTTTTTGCCAAGTAGGTATATTTTTGTTGTAAATTTATAACTTTTAATAAAATTTTACAATTTATTTAAAACCTCATTGAAAAAAAGAGAATGGGTTGTTTTTACTTTAGGTCGTTTCTAGCTTTTTTTCTATATAGAAAAAAAAATGGCGCAAAAAAAATCTTGTAGATCTATTTTATTTATGTATATTATTAGAAAACTTACAATTCTGTCAATTCTGACCCAAAATGCTCTATCATTTCCTCCTCTTCCCCTTCCTTTACCTCTTTTGTCAAAATTGTTATTTTTTCCCATTTTACTGAAATAATTCAAAACTTCAATAGTAACGAATTAAAATATTTAAAGATTTGTTTTAATTATAGTGCAAAAATATTTTTTTAAATAAATCTTTTGTCCATTTTTTTAAATTATAATGGAAGAAATGAAAAATTGGACTTGCTAATGGAAAAAAAAAATTAAAATCGAAAAATCTTTTTAACGTTAAAAAAATCGACAAATCGGAAATCATGGCCTTCTATTGGTATTGGTTTTTTTTTTATTTCGAAAAATTCCTTTAAATTTATAAATTCTAGCTAAAGTTTTGTAATCAAGTAATTTAAAACAACAAAAACATTATTAAAAACTCAAAAAAGTGAGTTGTACTAATGGAAGAAATGAAATGAAAAAAAAACGGCGCTGCACTTTTAAAATTAATTAATCTAATAAGAATTAATCAAATCTCAAGAAAAAAATAAAATTGATGATAAAAATATTAAAGTTAATTAAAACATGCAAAATAGTACGTCTTACCTATTCAAAAGCTACAACGAAAATGATTTTTCTTTTAATTAGACATAAACAAAGAACAATCTCCAAAGGCTATTTGATTTTTTAATAATTTTAATAAAATCGTAAAAGTCTTTGAAACTTTAAAAAATCAATAATCCCAACATGGCCTTCTATTAGTTTAGGAATAAAAATAGAAAAATTTCCTTCGCTGCACTTTCTAAATTAACTAATGTATTAATAATTAATCATATTTAAAGAAAATTATAGTGGGTGATCAAAACTAATGAAAATAATTAAAACATCCAAAATATGTCTTACCTGGTCTGCAGTTGGAACAAAAATGATTATTCTTTTAATTTGACACAAACAAATAAACCATCACCAAGGTCTATTCGATTTTTTAATAAATTTAATAAAATCTTAAAAGCATTTGCAGCTGTAGTATCCCCATATTACATATGTGCATACTACATGCTATATATACAAATTAATTAACTTCGAAGCACAATTGTTTTTTTTAAAATGATTTTATTTATTCTCAACAAAATAAACGGTTACAAATTAATAGTTTTGACTCTAATTTTGCTCTGACAATATGAATAATAATTAAAGCTTATATAACTTTCCTAATCTACAGACTACAATAGAGGAATAGAAAATAAAGATAAATACTAAAAGGGCTGATTAAGCACACACATGCATGAAGCTGCGTAAGATCGGCGATGATCTCCATGTCGTGGGAATGGGGTGAACGGTAGGTAACTTACATAAATAGATTTAGTTTAGTTAAATATAGGTATTCTTAAAATAATTAATAATGTAAGAATTTGGGAAGATTATGCATATTTCATTTCATTAGAATAATTAATATTTGTAAACATTTAGATTTAAGTAACAATACTCGTAAATATTTAATCCCGGGAATACCCGAAAATCCCATTCGGGGCCAATAAAGTTGAATACCTAAGGGTATGTAAACAGGCGCCTAAGTAAGGACAGGTACTTGGGGTTTTTCCGATAATTTTACCCCTACCCTGGATTTATCAATATTCCCGAGGTTAGATCGATGGAGAAATAGATTCGACTCCAAGACTTTGATAACACAACACTGAAAAAAAAACACTTTGATAGAAGACAGAAGAACAAGAAGACGTAAGAGACTAGAAGGTCAAGAATGGTTCCAGTAGTCGAGTCGGGTTGTATTATTATAAACCGTTTTTAGTTTTGCATATAATAAAAAAAAGTAAAGTCTATTTGCCAAGTATTAGTTTAACAAAAACATCGAAATTGGTAAAATATCAATTTTAAAGAAAACCACCACTACATATTAATTGGTGGCAGCGGTCTACGCAAACAACTCTGAAGAACACGTGGCTTTTGGACGCAGAAATTCTTTGAAGAGGCTTTCATTCCCGAAGTATCCTGAGTAGCCAAATAGGCCATCACCGGCATCAATTGGTCAGCGATTTCGACATCCACGAAACCAAATCGGCCGACGGTAGCAATTGGACAGAGGAAGTATTTTAGTCTATTATCTGGGGAATTGGTCGACATACCGACATTTATTAATTTTATTATTTTTACACCTACACAAAAGTAGAGTAAATAAACCCACAACAGGGAAATCAAATAACCAAAAATTATATTTCTTGATAAAGATAAAGTACAGGCTCGAAAAAAAAAGACAAAAATCATTATATACATATTTACATAAAAACTGGAATAACTAACTAAATAAAATCAAAGTAAAAAGAAAAATCTGCAAAAAAGTAGAGTAACCCACAACAAGCCTGAGGAAAATTAATAAATATATTAGTATTATTACATAAGTAAATAAAATAAAATTGTTTGAAATAATAGAAAAATTGTTAAGAAAATTTAAACCAAGACTCAAAATAAAAAAAATCGAATAGGAAAGTAAGACTCAAAAAAAAAATTAATTAATAAATATTAAATTAAGGAACTGGAATAAACAATAATTTTGTAAATGAAATATTATTATTTGTGCTAAAAAAAAAATTGGTAGATAAAAATTAAAAGAAAACTTAAATTTAAATATTTTAGAAAGATGTTTTCAAACAAAGTTGAAGCACAACCAAATATGGACAGAATATTTTTATATTTAGATAAAATGCCAAATTTTAGTAAAAATGAATTAGATAGTTTTTGCGATGTATGCGAAATTATGTTATCACATTTAAACGACTTTGATATAGAAATATTTTTAACTCTTTTAGTCAATTTAAAACTTTCAGAAGAAAGAGAATTAGTATTAACGAAACAATATAATTGGTCAAAAATTAAAGATAACCTAATTAGTAAATATAACATTAAAATAACTTTAGAAGAATTTCAATATAAGATATTTAGTTGTAAACAAAGTGCAAATGAAGATGTAAAATCTTATAGTAACAAATTTAGTTTAATTTATAATTCATTTTTAAGTGATATAGATATTAACGAAAAAATCACAGTAAAAAAACTTATTAAAGATTTTGTACATAATACTTTTAGAAACAATCTATTCAATAAAAAAAAATAGCGGATTCACTGTTAGGAAAAATTTTTGATGATCTAAATGAGCTAATTAAAACAGCAAAAATAGTTGAATCACAGATAATAAATATTTATAAAACTGTTCCGGTCAATTTTCTGGAACAAATGAACAAAAAATGTAGGTATTGTAATCGTAGAAATCATAATGAAAGAGATTGTTGGTTTAAAACAAAAAATTATAATCAAAATTATCATCAAAATTTCAATCAGAATCAAAATTCTAGCCAAAATCAAAATAGGAATTATGAGCAAAATAATCAAAATCGTAATAGTCAAAATTCCAATGAAATTTATAATTACTGTTTAAATCAAAATATACGTACCGATTCTGAAAATAATGTTTTAAATAATCAAACTCAAAATTTAACTAGTCAAGAAATTATAAAATCTGAAAGCGAAATCATTGAAGAGAGGCTTCAAGAAGATCTAACAAATAAATTACTTGAAATAAATATTAAAGAAAATCATTACATACCTCCTCCCACATAGATCCAAGACGAGGAAATTGACACAGATATTATTAAAAGATATTTAAAATTATTACATGAAAACGATAAAGTAGTAGATATAAATAAAAACACTGTAGAAAATTATACAAAAAATGTCAAAAAATTAGAACCGAAAAAATCAGTAAAGACATCTAATAATTTAAATAAAAATAATAAAAAGCTAATTGTTAAAAACAAAAAGATTAAATATAGTGGTATTATAAATATTGTCAAAAGATTTAACAATAATAATATAATTAATAAGAAACAATGCATTATAAATTTTGCAAGAGTAAGAAATAAGAAGATACGATCTGAAACTAAAGATAATAATAAAGAGAATGGTTTAAAAGACAAATTTAAATTCAAAATAAATTTCAATTCACAAAATATCAAGTTCAAAAACAAAAATATAAATAATAACTTAAACATTAAAAATCCTAATGATGCAAAGAAAAATTCAATTCTAAAACCATCAAAATCAATCACAAATAAATATAACAGTAGTCACAATTATGTAAGAAATTGTGTAAAAATGCTTAAAAAAATAAAATCTTATAAATACTTTAGAAAGAAAAGACATAAAGCAGAATTATAATGTAAACCTATTAGAATTTTTAAATTATATATTTTTCCAAATTTATTACAATCATTTAATAATTTATTAATACACAAAATGTCGATCACCCTAATGAAACCGAGAATATATATAAATAGTATAACCTTGAGCAAAGGGTGCAAAATATTGATAGATCGACTAGACATTATTTCCAACAAAATTCGTCACCTTGGAGAAAAATTTGGAGAAAAAACTAGAAGACAACGATATCCTGAAAAAATTTCCATCACAACTTCATCAAGACCAAGATTGGAACATCAGAGAAACCCAACCAAATGTTTGAAGTGATGTGCGCGAATTTTGTGCAAAAGTTTATTTAAATTTTAATGTTAAACTAAGTGAAAAAAAAAACGCAAAATCCATAGGATAGTCAAATTTTTCATTTTTAGGGGCGATGGATGTAGTATATTACATATGTGCATACTACATGCTATATATACATAAATAGATTTAGTTTAGTTAAATATAGGTATTCTTAAAATAATTAATAATGTAAGAATTTAGGAAGATTATGCATATTTCATTTCATTAGAATAATTAATATTTGTAAACATTTAGATTTAAGTAACAATACTCGTAAATATTTAATCCCGGGAATACCAGAAAATCCCATTCGGGGCCAATAAAGTTGAATACCTAAGGGTATGTAAACAGGCGCCAGTTAATTTATTTTAAATTAACGAAAACTTTTTAAAAACACTTTAATTTATTTTATTTAATTATTTATTTTACTTTTAATAAAACGTGTTAACAATTACGGAGCTGCTCAACAACTGATAAAAAGGTGTTAGTTTCTTACATGTGTAACAAAAAAACTGATTAAGCAAAATATAAAAATGCAGCAAAGATACATGATATGTGTGCAATTATAATCTAAGCACTTTTTATTTAATAAATTATAACATATTAAGATATTTAACTCCTCCATCCTTAAAGGAAAGTCCGGGTCACAGGGCTCGAAGGGGTATATCATTCACGTTGAGGATTTCTTCTTGAGGGACCTGATGAACCTGAGTTTCTTTTTTCTTTCTTCTGATACAAACGAAAATTATTGCTATTATTGCAGCGAAGTAAAATAAAATGGACCATAAATTGGGAGATCTGGCAAAACTGATTTTATTTAATCTTGGGATAGTTTCTTGAATTTTTTGTGTATATTTTTGAAGATCGTCGAGTTGAAATTTTTCGATATGTATTTCGTAATTTTTGTTGATCATCTTATCTTCTTTGAATTTTGAAATTTCTGGCAGTGGTACCATGGTTTTTTCTGGCATGAAGTTTTCGTCGTTCATGATTACAGTTTCTTCAACTTGAATTGAGCAGTGGTAAGGAATGGTGATCAAGTGAGTTCCCACGATGTTTTCAAATTTTTCTTGTTTGCAGTTCGACTTTAACTTCTTTGGGGTTGTTGCTATTAGTAACCATTGATTTGTTGACTCGATTTTCTGGATGACTAATTCTGGTAGCCGAAGTTGATGTAATTGACATGTTGAGTAGTTAGATTTCATATGAAGTAGTTGGATCTCGCACGGATTGTCTTCGTAAGATGATTTGATTAAATCGATTTTGGTGCACAAGTATTGTTTCGATTTTATCTTCTCGCAAGGTTCATTATTGCAAGCATAATACAGTCCACTCGTCAACAAATATTTGTTTTTTGGAATAATTGTTTTAAACAATTTATTTGCTTGCAAAGTAGGAATCGAATACAAATGAAAATAGTCATAATTTTCTGAATTTGTAATGGGAATTTCTAATAAAAATTTAATTTTGTTGTGAGAGGTATAACATTTGATTGAAATAATTTGTTCGTAAAAGTGAATGTTTTCAATTTCGATTGGTAAAGGTAATTGATGCCTCGATAACTTTGACTCTACTTTTTGTAATTCATAAAATAATTCGTGTGATTGAATTATCGACGGATGCAATGTGTTGATTTTGGCAAATGTGACAGAACTTTCGATTTCTTGTAAAACGTGTAGTAGAACATTAAAAATCGCTATCATTTGGTCAAAAATATTTTTCAGGTGATGAAAATTTTGAATTTGGGAGATCTTATCTTCGTCTTTTAATTGTAAGGCTTGTATTTGCAAAATACGTGATTTCAGTAATAATTCGTTATGCTGAATTGAGTTGACTGTTTCGTTAAATTTTTTTATCACTGCTGTTGTTATTGAAGCTCGAGTTTTTATGGAGTCATGAAGGATGTGTTCGTTTGATTCTAATTTTGAAATTATATTGTCATATCGAACACCATCAGAAGCATCGAGATTGCCGGTGATAGTTTTGAAAATTGTTCCCATGCCGTTAATGAGGCCACGTTTACTTCTTTCTTGCTCGTTTTTTGTAGTAATTAAATTATTTAATTTATTGGCTGTAGTGTTAATAAGTAAGTTTAAAGATTTATCATAATTTGAAATTTCTCTTTTATAGTTTGTATCATTTAAGTAGTTGTCGATCGAATTTAAAAGGTCGAGATGTTGATTTTGTAACTTAGATACTTCGGTGATTAGAGGGTTTAAATCATAATATCTTATTAAAGTGTAAGTTGATTGTTGAATTTTTGCGGTGCCCAATTTAAATGGAAGGATACCAGGGTTATTAGATAAATTACTGATAATGATTTCGTCTTGTCCGAGGACCAAGGGGAATCTGTAACAATAGTTATTAATTCAAAGATTGAAAGTGTAAGGTTGTTTGAGTGGGCGTTTTACGTGGTCAACGTGTATCTTTTTTAGCTGTCCGGGTTTATGGTGGTTTGCTATCTTTAGTGTATTTCTGTTTACGTTTTGAGCAGTTGTTGGGGTTAAAAATCGTTCAAAAGCTTTGTTTTCGTTGCTTGGCATTTTCTTGGGTCTGATTTCGTCGCCTAAAGAAAATGGGTTTGGTTCACGGTTTTCATTCAGTTTGAATATTAGTTTTTCTTTATTCTCTCTTAGATTTTCATTTAATTTTGAATATAAAAGTTTGGTGTTTTCTCGGTGATTTTGAATATAAGAATTCATTATTTTGGAATCGATATTTATATCGAATGGGTTTTTATTTTGGATGTGGCCTGAGATGATTTCGAATGGGGTTAATTTCGTACTTGAATGAATCGTGTTGTTGTAGGCATTTATAGCATATCTTATCTTTTTGGAGATGTGGTTGGTTTTGTTTTCGGGTATGGTGTTGATTAAACGAATGTGTTCATTTAGGGTGCTATGAAGTCGTTCTATTAAGCCATTTGAATTTGGGTGATACACTGATGTTAGGTGAAGTTCGATTTTATGAATGTTCATAAATTCGCGGAAAAATCTGTTTTCGAATTCGGTACCATTATCGGTAATAATTAAATTCGGTGTACCGTGATGGGAAAAGAAATTAGTCAGAGAATCTAGGATTTCAACGCTATTGAGGCTAGTTACATGGTATGCTTGAGCATACTTAGAAAAAGCATCTATTATAGTTAAAAATTTTCCTTTTTCAATTGTGTACGTATCCATGTGGAGAATTTCAAAAGGTCGGCTAGGAGTTGGTGTGACATTATAATAAGATTTTATTGGTTTCCTATCATACTTGCATCTGTTGCAGGGTTCGCAATTATTGATGTAAGTTGTTATGGATGCTCGCATTTTAGGCCAGTAATAGATTTCACTAATTCGTTTTTCTGTCTCTTCTATACCACGATGATTAGTTTTACCTTCGTGATATTTTGTGATAATTTCAATTTTGTCAATATCTCTTGTAACATTTTCGCGTTTTTGAGTACATCTTATAAAATTTAGGCTGGGCCATTTAAAATTAATTCGTACAACTTCTGAAAATTTTTTGTAAGTTTCGTCCTGTTCGAAATATAAATGATAAGGTACTTTGGGTGCTACGTATGTTTTAATAAAATTAGTAACATCTTGTTCGAAATTATTAGTACTGATTTGTAATTGTACAATAAACTTTTGACCGTCAAATATTGTGGTAAATTTTGGCTTGGAAGGTTCATAGTTTACTTCTAATATGAAAATTTGATTTTTATATTTATTGATTATATGGTCTAAAATGGGGATTCCAACAACGGGGTTTTCTGAGTCTGAGTGTACTGTATCTGTACCGGGATTGATGTCGTTTTCAAGTTCTTTCATAATTTCGTTTAATTTTTGCGCTTCGTTATCAACGTTTACGAATAAAGATTCATCTTCTATCTTTCGACTAATTCGTCAAGTTCGTTAAGTGCGTGAATTTCTATTCGAGAAAGGGCGTCTGCGTTAGTGTTGTGTTTACCCTTTTTGTAAATGATTTTGTAATCAAATTCTTCTAGTTTGAGGCGCCAGCGTGTTAATTTTGAATTTGGTTCTTTAAGTCCAAAAAGCCATTCTAAAGGTTTATGGTCAGTAATTATGTTAAACTTACGACCAAAGAGATAGGGTCTGAAATATTTTGTAGCCCAAACAATTGCAAGGAGTTCCTTTTCAGTCGTACTATATTTTTGTTCGGTGTCATTTAAAGTACGCGAGGCGTAAGCGATAGGAAGATCTTCGCCAATTTTGCCTTGAGAAAGGATTGCACCAAGGGCAACATTAGAAGCGTCTGTTGTAAGGTTGAATGTTTTCGAGAAATCAGGATATTTTAGAATAGGGTCGTTCATCAAAATGTTTTTACATGTTTCAAAGCATTTTACAAATTCATCGGTGTGTTCAATTTTTCTTCCCTTTTTAAGGCATAGTGTAAGTGGTTTAGTGAGTTTAGCGAAGTTGTTTATAAATTTTCGGTAATATCCGAGAAGGCCTAAAAATCCTCTTATTTCTTTAATTGATTTAGGGATTGGAAAATTTTGAATAGCATAAATTTTGTCCGGATTGGGTTTAACGCCATCAGGAGTAATAATATGACCAAGATAGGCAACTTCCTTTTTTAGGAACTCTGATTTATCGAGTTGGATTTTGAAATTGCTTTTACGTAGACGATTAAAAACTTCTCTGAGCCTTTCTAAGTGTTCTTGAAGAGATGTTGAATAGACGATTATATCATCTAGGTAGACAAGACACTTTTCGTTTTGGACACCTCGGAGGATGTTATCCATCACTCTCTGAAAGGTCGCAGGAGAATTTTTTAAACCAAATGGCATACGGGTAAATTCGTAGTGGCCATTTTCGGTATTGAAAGCGGTTTTTGCAATGTCCTCTGGGTGCATCTCGATTTGGTGAAACCCACTAGCAAGATCGAGTGTAGTGAAGTATTGGCATCTACCAAGTTTATCGAGTATGTCCGAGATATTAGGAAGGGGGTATTTGTCGTCAATTGTTTTTTCGTTTAATTTTCGGTAGTCGATGACTACTCTCCACTTCTGTTTTCCAGTTGCATCCAACTTTTTTGGAACTATCCAAATTGGGGATGACCAGGGAGAATTACTCGGTCTTATGATATTTTGGTCAAGCATGGTCTTAATTTGTTTTTGTACTTCGTCTTTATGGACGAAGGGATAACGGTACGTTTTAGTGTAAATTGGTATTTCATCCGATGTCCTAATCTGATGTTTGATTTCATTGGAAAACGACAAAGGAGTGTTATCTCTGTAAAAGATGTCAGAATATTCCTCGCATAATTTGATGATGTGAGTCTGTTCCTCGGGGTTTAAGTGGTCTACACGAATTTTGGAAAAATCTAAAAGAGGATTCATTTCATTGGGTAATGAATTGAAATGATTTACTTCGATTTTGTTACTTTCGGATTCGAATGTTTCTACTTCGAGAGGTTTGTTGAAGGTTAAATTAATTAATTCAGTGGTGTAATTAATTATTGTTGTAATTGCTTGGTTCTTCTTAGCAATACTTAAACTTTCGGGGATTTCACAATTTTGAATTTTTTGATATGGAATAATGATTGGACCATCTTTTTGTGTTACAGGAATTTTTATCACTTTTTCTATCCTTGGTTCAATTTGAATTTGACAGACGGAATTGCTTTGAGATGTTTCATAATGTATGGGGATTTTCGCATATGGTGTAATAATTACTGAATTTTTAAAATCTAATTGAGCTTCTAAGTCTTTTATCATTTCTAAACCTATCAGTCCGTCGAATTTGTCGTGAAACTTAAAAAGGTGGAATTTAACAAATTTTTCGTATGGTACTTTAAATATGTCGGGGCTGTGTAAGGTGAGACTGTGTTTATGAGAAGATGTTTGAAAAATGGATTGAACTTGAAATGGGTCTTCTTTGATTAAATTTGGAAAAAGTTTAAATGCTAATTCTGGGTTCATGAAACTGCGATTGGATCCTGTATCTAACATAAATTTCAAATTGTATTTCGGGAATATTATGTAAGGAAGTTCTTTTGTTTTTACGTTATTAATTTCGGCTATATCGAGGTAAGATTTTGAGGCGGTATTTGAAAATTTTCATCTGAGTTATCTTGTTCAGATGAGTTTTCCTCGTGATAGTATTCATGTTCTGATTCTTGGAAGCTTTCCTCATAAAATTGAGAGTGTTGGGGGAAATTTTCATTTTCGTAATAATTTGCGTCATAAGTTGCGTTTTGCTCGGGTACGTCTTGTGATATTACATTATACATGCCCTGAGTAGATCTATTTTGAGGGTTAAAGCGATTGAGTTTATTGAAATTAGGGGTTCTTGAAGAAGAAGTATCCATTGGGGTTGGTTTGGGTATAAAAGGTCTGTTTACGGTGCGTGCAGAACTAGTATCCATAGGTGTTGGTTTAGGTGAAAATGATCTAGTTACACCTGGTTGGAACGCATTATGAGAGTAATTTGGTCTCATATTTTGTGCAAAATTTGGTCGATTAGTATGTTGAAAATTACGCATTCCTAAATTATTAGAATGGTGAAACGGCTGACGTTGTGTATTGAAATTGGGAAAATTGTGAGCGTTAAATTGAAATTTATTGGGGAGAAAATTATTCGCATTACTTTGAGAAAATTTTGGTTTATTATTTGCTTGAATTTGAGGGGTATTATTTTTAGAAAAATTGCCGTTTTGATAATAGCGTATATTACTTTCTTCATTTATGAATTGCATTGCTTGCAACATCGAATTTGGTCGCATGCATCTAATTGTAGAACCTAAAGGTTCCTTGAGGCCAGAAAGGAATGTTTTTAAAGTTATTTTTGCGTATTGTTCGCGTTTTAAAATTTTAGCGGCTTCGTTTGCTTCGTGGATATCGATGTAACAACATATTACATTTAAAAGTTGTAAACAACGTTCATAATAATCGTGAGGCGATTCGTTCTGAAACTGTCTTAACATGACAAGATCTCTGTTAAGGCAAGCTTCATCACGTTGGTCTGCAAAATTTCGGTAAAGAATATCTTTTAACTCTGCCCAATTCGTAACGTTTTGAATGTTTACTACAAGTTTGGCTTTACCTGTTAATTTACTAATTAAGCTTTGAGTTATGTAAATGTTTTGAAAATTATTTAGGTTTACTCTGTCATAAAAGGTATTTACTAATTTTTCACTTATTGAAATGAACCTAGAGAGTTCATTCGGATTTCCATCGAACTCTGGAATACATTTAAGATATTCTGGTGAAAATCTTTGTTCAGGCACAAGAAGAGCTTGCGCTTGAGCCTGAGCTTGGGCTTGAGCCTGAGCTTGAGCTTGGGCTTGATCTTGAGACATGTTATCGTTATCGACTGTATCAATTACTAATCTAGGTGGTCTTAATTGAAAATTACGATTAGGAGAATATGGTGCTTCTCGTCTTGTACTATTTGTAAATGATTTTAAACTATTATTTGTTGACATGTGAAAAAGTATCGACTTACACTAATGTTATCCAAATCATTTGCTTGCTACAAATCGGTCCTTAAATCCTATGAGTGGAATCTGTCTGGGCGGCGATGAGTGTCCGGTCCTGTCCAAATTCTCTGCTCGTGAGTTGAAGCGATTTCGTCTTCACTCCGTCTTCAATATTCACTTGAAGATTTATTTCCGAATTGGCCAATTAATCGTTGAAACGAAAGATACGCGCCGATTTTTCGATTTTTAGAAAATTTCGGTGTACTTTGGCCAATCCTACCGACTGCGCCAGTTAATTTATTTTAAATTAACGAAAACTTTTTAAAAACACTTTAATTTATTTTATTTAATTATTTATTTTACTTTTAATAAAACGTGTTAACAATTACGGAGCTGCTCAACAACTGATAAAAAGGTATTAGTTTCTTACATGTGTAACAAAAAAACTGATTAAGCAAAATATAAAAATGCAGCAAAGATACATGATATGTGTGCAATTATAATCTAAGCACTTTTTATTTAATAAATTATAACATATTAAGATATTTAACTCGCCTAAGTAAGGACTGGTACTTGGGGTTTTTCCGATAATTTTACCCCTACCCTGGATTTATCAATATTCCCGAGGTTAGCTCGATGGAGAAATAGATTCGACTCCAAGACTTTGAAGAAGACACTTTGATCAGACACTTTGATCAGACACTTTGAAGACACTCTTTAAAAACCACTTTTGATAGAAGACAGAAGAACAAGAAGACGTAAGATACCACAAGATCGAGAATGGTTCCAGTAGTCGAGTCGGGTTGTATTATTATAAACCGTTTTTAGTTTTGCATATAATTAAAAAAGTAAAGCCTTATTTGCCAGTTAGTTTAAGTTAGGAAATTTTAATAAAATATAATAGACGGGCCGAAAGTGTTTTCTATTCACCCTCCGGTCCACTACACAGCGTTAAAAAATCAATAATGGGAAAATGGCCTTCTGTTAGTTTTTATAAAAGAATTTAGAAAAGTTTTTTAAATTTTTAAATTACAGCTAAAATTTCAATCATTTAATTTAATTGAACAAAAAACATTGTAAAAAAATTAAAATAATTTTATATATTATGAATTACTTACTTTTGGAAGAAATTAAAAAGTAGATAAAAAACTTTAATAATTTCAATTAACCAAATCTAAGAAATAAAATTAAAAATGGATTTGTGTCGCTTCAATATTATCAAAGTCGTAAGACTTTGTACGATCATGATCATTATTTATAAAAATAAAAATGGTTCAAAAGAATCAACAAACAAAAAATAATACCACAAAATTATTTATAATTTTTTTATTTACCAAAGTCAATTATCTTAATAAGATTTGCTTAAAAACCATTAAAATACAATTAAAATTTTTACAATATTTAATTACAATTATTACAAATACAAATGATGATACAAAAATGTAAGGTTGATCTAGTCATTTAACAAATAATTAATACATATACGAAAAACAAAATTTAAATCATAAAAAAAGTTAAAAATGAAAGTATTTAAACTGCATCATTTATCAATTTTTACCGACTTTGTGTTTAAAGTTTACAATTAATTACAATATGTAAATGCACACATCTAATTATTTGTTAAAGTAAACGTGAATACAAAATCTACCTTCAATGAGAATGATACATTTAAAAAAGTATTTATCCCACGTTGCATACAAAATCATATTTTTTTTTTCTAAAAGTGTTGACATAGTAAAAACTACATTACATCATTTACCACTTAAAATTTTGAAATAAGATTATAGAATTTCAATTGGAAACATGATGACATAAAATCTATAAGTGAAAATGGTAAAAACATATTCTCCTAAACTAATTGTATAATTTAATGCTACTTCTAAATTCACGATTTGAATAAATTAATTAGGACGAATTAATAAAAGATCTTTTTAAAAGAAAAATGTTTTTAAAAAACAAATGCAAGTACCTATATGGTTAACTTTTATTCTTTCGTCCTTATTAATTCAAATGTACTTTTTGGATGAATGTGTATATGGACATAGCTGATTTTGTTTGGAAATTATACTGGTTTTTGTATGGACTTCGTAGGAAAATGTTTGGTTTTGTGGGATTTTAGAATGAAAGTGTATCCGGATATGGTTGATTATGGTTGAAAATTATATTGGTTTTTGTATGAATTTTGTAGGGTCATGCATGATTTTGTGGGATTTTTGGATGAATGTGTATATGGACATAGCTGATTTTGTTTGGAAATTATACTGGTTTTTGTATGGACTTCGTAGGATAATGTTTGGTTTTGTGGGATTTTAGAATGAAAGTGTATCCGGATATGGTTGATTATGGTTGGAAATTATATTGGTTTTTGTATGAATTTTGTAGGGTCATGCATGGTTTTATGGGATTTTTGGATAAATACATATGTATATAGACATAGCTGATTTTGTTTGAAAATTATACTGGTTTTTGTATGAACTTCGTAGGATGTTTGGTTTTGTGGGATTTTAGAATGAAAGTGTATCCGGATAGAGTTGATTATGATTGGAAATTATATTCGTTTTTGTATGAATTTTGTAGGGTCATGCATGGTTTTATGGGATTTTTGGATAAATATGTATATAGACATAGCTGATTTTGTTTGAAAATTATACTGGTTTTTGTATGAACTTCGTAGGATGTTTGGTTTTGTGGGATTTTAGAATGAAAGTGTATCCAGATAGAGTTGATTATGATTGGAAATTATATTGGTTTTTGTATGAATTTTGTAGGGTAATGCACATTTTTGGAATATTTATAGTTACCTGACTGTATGAGAAAGAATATGTTTAATTTACTTAATTAACCATTTGTTTACGTAGCAGTTTTTTCATAGTATTATAAAAATATATTATTCCCACTTTTTAAAGTTAATAGAGGTATTTTTCTGGTTTTAAACTTCAAATGAAAGAATTTTTTTGCTAATAGAAAAATATAATGTTTATCTAAAAATAAACATGAAAATAAATATAAATTCATAAAAATAACAATAATTCTTATGCATTTTGCGAAATAATTAATTATTAATCCTCTTCAGCCCCAGCCTCAACCTCATCAGCCCCAGCCTCAACTTCATCAGCTCCAAACTCGTCAACATCAAACCCATCAGTTTCATTATATTGCTAAAAATAAATAATAATTAAATTAGTTATAAAAACCATGTAGTGATTATTTCAATGATTAATCGTATTTATATATTTATGAAATATCAAGTGCTTACTAACAGTTTCACTTACAGTTTTTTTATTTCTCGGTGGTCTACTCAAGTCCACAATTTTCCTAGCAATGTAGGTAGATACCTTTTGAACTTCCAGGTCTATCACAAATTCGGACGACCCCTTTTCATTTAAATAAAATCTGAGAGTTTCTAAAATGTATAGTAATTGAATATAGAATGTAAACAAAATAATGCATTATTTTTACCTTTAATTGCACTTATTTTTTTTGGATCAAGAGCTGGTTTGGCGATTGCGTCTTTTTTATTTTTACAGGCAATCCCAGTGACGCTGCTTTTAATCAAACTAGGTATTCCGTAAACTGCCACTGCCAGATTTTTAGTAAAACCTTGGCTAGATTTCGAATGAGCCATGATGTAATCAAAATTACTTTTTTCAATGTACGTTTCAAAGCCCAAGTATACCTAAAAATATAGTTTTTGATATTGAACTATGGACTTTAGGTATAATAAACCTAGTTTAAAAGTTTCTTACCTTACCTCCATAGGTATTTCCAATAAGTTGCTCTTCAATATTTGGAATGGGCAATTCACTTTTATTCTCATTGAACTTGGCAATTACCTCGTTTTGTAATTTGTAGTTCAGCGTCTTTAAGCAGGCATTTTCCTCCTTAACACGCTGAAGTTCATTTTTTATCTCCGAAAGTTCCACCTTAAAAATACACGTACACTATTACTTATTCAAAAAGATATTATAAATTTTGTACAATAAGTTATTATTTTAGTTTACTTTTGGTAATCTCGTTTGTAATTATAAAGAAATAACTTACTTCTAAACTACGAAGAAACTCTGGGTTGAAAACGGTTTCCTCGGTTTGTTTATATTCCTTATATTCCTTGATATTATTGCTGTTAACCTAAAATAAAAAATGTCTTTTTGGCTCAATACCTATTACCTTCTTCAACTAAATTTACCTTTTTTTGATCATCTTTGCTAATTATATTTTGTGATAAAATTTTAATTTTATTATTTTCCTGAAAAGAATATTTGGATCATACAACTACTACAATAATTACTAAATATCTTACATTTAAATCTTTGCTGGATAACTTTTCAAGTTCAGCAGATCCCTTATTCTTATTACTTTCAAAGACATGTTGACTTTTGCTAGTTGTAGGCTAAAATTGTAAACTTATTGAATGCACATCTTATTATAAACTTATTATAGACTATGTTTAGCTCGAGCAGGTCAAGCCAGCTTGAATTCGGGCTTGATTTGATCTTTTACATGTACTTCAAATGGTAGAGGTCTAGCCAAGCCGAATTCAAGATGGGTTGAGTTGCTCGAGATAAACATTAAACTAAACAAAACTTCATCTAAAATGGTTGCATATTACCTCATCATACTCGGTTTCAGAATTTGTTACTAAACCCTCGACTGAATATAGCTTCCTAACATTTTGGGCAATTTTTTTTTCCAACATTACTTTGGAAGCAAAAGGTTAACTTAATATTATTCATTTATTAAACAATATAAATTCATTCAGATTGATGATAAAGTTTTTAAGGTCTCTTTTTTTTATAAATAAAAGAATATACAGGGTTTACAAAAAGTTCGGCAACACCCATTTTTGAATTTTTTTTTAAATAAATGCCTTACGATTATTATTTCGGATCTTAAACCTCCGAAAGCAAGTAATATTATGAAAGAAAAATTAGTGGTTGTTATTTAAGAAAAAAGTTAAGTGGTTATTGCCTGAGCTTCAACCTGCTGTTCAAGGTCATGGCAATATTTATAAGGAATGCATCACCATTTAAATGACAAGGATGCCGATCAAAAATAGGTAAAAAAGTGGAGGTTTTCATAAAGAAAATTGATAATGACGTTATTGCGAAATTACTAGTGACGTTATAATTATTTTTATTTCAAAAGGTGACATTTTAAATGTGGCAATTATGAATTTTGTTCAGAACTTTATCATCACCCTGTACACATACAGGAAGTCCCTAGTAAACCATAAACAATAAATAATAAATCAGTGTAAACGTTCACTAGAACGACTTTTCATTAAAAATACAGTTTAGGGACGCTCTGTATTGTATGAAAAAATTAGCAACTATTTGTTTAATTTTAAAATTAAGTATAAATACCTGCCACGTGAGTAATCACCCCTTCGTAAACTTTTCCATCAATCCATTTTATTTTGTATTTACGATTGGGATTTACTTTATATTTATTATAATTAAAATGTTGTACATCTTTTAAATGTACAATGTCAAACATTTCATCCCTTAAAAATCGAACTATGGCAAACATCTACAAAAATAATAATTATGTACAAAGTAAGAGAAGATTTACTTAAATTTTAAGCAAAACAAAAAACATGCTGATATTCACCTGAAGATAAAAGGCGGTGCTTATCAATAATCAAGCTCAAAATGGATAAAATTTCGCCAAAATTCAAAGGTGGTTTTTACGTCTTAAATGATGATCCAAGCAATAAATACACGATCTATTATAAACACCTCCTTCAAACGACTCAATACTAAGTAATATTATTTGTAATGCGTTATTATAGAAAATAATTAATTTTTTTTGGTAAAAATCTCCAACGGTAAAATAAAGTTTACACAAAATATTTATGTTTTTACCATTTTTTGTGATTTGTACAAAGAATATAATTTTTTTTTTATAATAACACATTATAATAACATTAGTTACCTGCGTTAGAACCATTTTTGTAAATTATTTACTAATATAAAAATTATAAAGAAAGGAACGTTATGTTTACAACAGAGAAAACGCATTTGGTATTGAGGCGTTTTGCGCAATTGTGAGTGCGGTGAATGATTTTTTATGTGACTTAAACCTACATAATGAAGCCATACACTTAAAAAAATAGTGTTACTTACGGTTACAATTTATTAATAAAGTTTGACTTATTTGCAAATAATATTCCTTTTTATTGATGTGCACCTCACTATCACCAATGCTACGATTCACTCTGATACACTGCCAGAATAAAATAGGCTGCACGTGTTGTTTGAATTTAACAACAATATGCGCAGACGGCGAATCACGGTTTTCGCCGAATCTGTATTTTATTTCGAAGAAACAGGTGCAGATGTTTCCTTCATTTGAATCGAAGTCAGCATATATGAGCAATTTCTAAGTTACGGGTGTTATTGGTGTTAACAAGAAAAAAAGGAAAAAATATTGTAATTTTTTATATTACAATTTGTTGATCATACTATCATGAGCAGGAATAAAAGACACTATAAAAAATTTTTAGAACCTAAACCTACCACACTATCGGATTCGTCTGATAACGAAAGTGATAATAATGCAGGTCATTCTCGATGGACCAGAAGGAGATGGAAAAATCTTAAACTTAAACTAAAAGGTTGGTAACTATGAAAATATAAAATATCTGTATTATTATACAAAATATGAATTTTTACACTTTTCAATTAAAATCAATTTTTAGAAGACGAGACCATTACAAATTTTCCCGAAACAAAAAATACCTGCGAATCAAACAGCAATTTTAAATTTTTAGGTATGTATTAATAATCATTAAAAATATATTAGGAAGAAAATGCTTGTATACCGGGTGTAAACTAAACATGGGTCACCTCTATAATTTCTTTATTTATAAAAATAAAACTTTGAATTTTGACTAAATTGTATTGTTCAAGAAAACACATTTTATGCACTAATTATCACTTGCGGTTTTACCGGAAATAACACTAACTTTTTTTAACGCTACACCCAATTTTGTTTATTCATAGTTTAAAACAATTTTAAAAATTAAGTATTTTTGTGATTTTGAAAATTAAAAAAAAAATTCTTTATCCGAAGCTAATAATAATTACCAAAATTCATTCTAATTAATGCAAATATTTTTAGGTATATCAACCAGATAATTTATTTTGTAGATGTATTCTAAATTTTTATCATTTTTGCAATCTTTAATACCTATTGTAAATTAGTAAAATTAAAGAGTTAAATTAAAATTTAATGTTTTTTTGATTTCTTAAAAGAAATGCACTTTTAAATATATTCATATGTATAACCTACAGGTACATTATATTTAAAATTAAATTATTTTACAGATATTTCTAAAGGTCACGCTGATAATACGTCACCAATCGACGTCGAAAGTAAAAATAATTTCGTCTTTGAAACTAGGAAATTAGAAACTATTACTGTTGACAATACCGAAAGTATGGAAGATAATTATTCGGAAGATGAGCATTCAAATAATGAAAAAGACTTTGATGACAATAAACATTGTCCTTTTTTTGAAAATGATTTTGATGATATTAATAACGACAGTATCCATTCAGAAACAGAAAATGCCGATTTAAATTTTGTAGACAATATTATTTTTCCGAATTCCCAAATTAAAATTTCAGAAGCTTTAATTTTAATTCAGGGTTTTTCAATTCGACATAATTTATCTAATGTTGCAAAAACGGATTTAACATGCTTGGTGGAATTGTTTGCAGGATCTAAGATACCTTTAAGTTCACAATATTTTCAGAATAAACTTCTTTCCAAATATGCCGATGATTCTAATTACAATTTTTATTGCTCTGAATGCAAAATTATAGTACATTCTGATAAACGAAAAAATATTACAAATTTTAAAACCAAATGTTCAAGTTGTGCTAAGGAGTATAATTATAGAGATGGAAATTATTTTATTACCTTAAATGTTCAAACACAAATAAAATCTATTATCAAAAATAATAAACAAAATCCAAACCCAAATATAATCAAGAGTGTACACGATGGTAATATTTACAAAGAGCTCCTAAGAAACATTCCGAACAAATGTAACATTCTAACTTATAATTTCAATACAGATGGTGCACCCCTATTTAATTCTTCAAAATCATCGATGTGGCCAATACAATTATCAATAAATGAGATACACGCAAAAAATGCTGATACTGTATTATGTGGAATTTGGTTCGGAAGAAAAGAACCAATCATGAACATTTTTCTTGAGAAATTTGTGGATATTGTTATGGCTTTACAAGATGGAATTATTGTGAAATTTGAGAAAAATACGTCCGAAAAATATTATTTATACCCATTATTTTGTGTAGATTCTGTTGCCAGACCACTAATTCAGAATATGACACAATTTAATGGGTATTTTGGATGTTCCTATTGTTTACATCCCGGAAAAGTAATTACTAAACAAGTGAAGTTTACAAATGACCATGAATGTTATGAAGAACGAACTGAATTAAATTATCTAAATGATCTGGAATTGGTAAAAAAAACTGGATGTAAAATTAACGGTATAAAGGGTCCAACAGCACTACAAAATTTGGAGCACTTTAATATAATCTGGGGATGTCCATTAGATTATATGCACTGCGTATTATTGGGTGTTGTAAAGCAACTTTGGGATCTATGGACGAAATACTCTGTTAAATCTAAAATTTATTTAGGATCACCAAGAAACCTCGATAAAATCAATAAGATGTTAATGAGTTTCACAATTCCAAACGAAATTCATAGAACTCCACGACCAATAACAGAAAGAGCTAAATGGAAGGCAACGGAGTGGAAATCTTGGTTGCTTTACTATGGACTGTTTTGCTTAAAAGGAATCTTAAATGATGTATATCTGGAACATTTTTGTTGTTTGGTTAAAAGTATACATCTTTTACTAAAAGATTCTATTAGTCTACAAGAATTACATGAAGCGGATCGACTATTAAAGGCATTTGTAAACGATTTTCAACATCTATATTCACCAGATGATATTTCTTACAACGTTCATCTTTTGACCCACATAAAAACCACCGTGGAGCAATGTGGGCCTATTTGGTCTATATCCTGCTTCAGATATGAATCCACTTTGTACAAGTACAAACAGAATGTTAATAGTGCTAAGGGAATAGAAAAACAAATAGCCGAAAAAATAGCATTTCAAAATAATATTGAAGAAATGTCAATTAAATTTGGTTGTAGTGACACAGTATGCGCGTTTTTAAAAGAAAGTCTCTCAACGAGGCATTTATATGAAAATCATGCCGAAAAAATTGGTAAAAATATTATCTTGTTGGGAAAACCTATTACCAACGACAATAATTTTTTGTATACAAAAGTTGTATACAATGACATATTATTGACTAAGTTTTCAAATAGCGGAGGCAGAAGAAATAATTCAATAATTCTTCTAAAAACCAATGAATCCTTTTTTACAATTTCAGCAATAATATTAAATGAAAACAAAGAATGTTTATTGGAAGGTAAAATACTTAACGTTTCTCCAGTAAAAATTGGAAAAGTAGCATTTTCCCATTTATATTATATTAATAAATACAGTGAAGAAAATACCATTGTTTCTATTTCTGAATTTAGAAGTAAATGTATTCATTTAAATTACAATGATGTACAGGCTCTTGCAGTTATACCAAACAATATTGAAATTCAATAAAGTTTGAACATAATATGTACTTTAATTTTTAGTTAATCATTCTGATAATATCTCAAGTTTAAAAATTCTTTTTAAAATACTAATATAACAAATATTTTTCATATAAAATCATATAAGAACCAATAAATGTTTGTATATATAAAGGTAAAATTTTATTTTATGCAATATATAATTTCCAAACAAAACCAGCTAAGTGTATTCAGATAATCTATCATTCCTAAATCCCACAAAACCAGACATTATCCTAAAAAATTCATAGAAAAACCAGTATAATTTCAAAACAAAATCAGCTATATCCTAATACAATTCGAAAATCCATAAAACCACGCATTACCGTACAAAATTCATACAAAAACCAGTATAATTTCCAAACATAATCAGTTTTATCCAGATACACTTTCATTTTAAATCCCACAAAAACAAACATTATCCTACAAAATCCATACAAAAAACAGTATAATTTCCAAACAAAATCAGCCATGTCTATATAAACATTCATCTAAAAATCCCACAAAACCCAACATTGTCCTATGAAGTCCATACAAAAACCAGTATAATTTCCAAACAAAATCATCTGTATATTCATATACACATTCATCCAAAAATCCCGTAAATTCATGCATGACTACAAAATTCATACAAAAACCAATATAATTTCCAACCATAATCAACCATATCCGGATACACTTTCATTCTAAAATCCCACAAAACCAAACATTATCCTACGAAGTCCATACAAAAACCAGTATAATTTCCAAACAAAATCAGCTATGTCCATATACACATTCATCCAAAAATCCCCCAAAATCATGCATGACCCTACAAAACTCATACAAAAACCAATATAATTTCCAAACATAATCAACCATATCCGGATACACTTTCATTCTAAAATCCCACAAAACCAAACATTATCCTACGAAGTCCATACAAAATCCAGTATAATTTCCAAACCAAATCAGCTATGTCCATATACACATTCATCCAAAAATCCCACAAAATCATGCATGACCCTACAAAATTCATACAAAAACCAATATAATTTCCAACCATAATCAACCATATCCGGATACACTTTCATTCTAAAATCCCACAAAACCAAACATTATCCTACGAAGTCCATACAAAATCCAGTATAATTTCCAAACCAAATCAGCTATGTCCATATACACATTCATCCAAAAATCCCACAAAATCATGCATGATCCTACAAAATTCATACAAAAACCAATATAATTTCCAACCATAATCAACCATATCCGGATAACTTTCATTCTAAAATCCCACAAAACCAAACATTATCCTACGAAGTCCATACAAAAACCAGTATAATTTCCAAACAAAATCAGCTATGTCCATATACACATTCATCCAAAAATCCCACAAAATCATGCATGACCCTACAAAATTCATACAAAAACCAATATAATTTCCAACCATAATCAACCATATCCAGATACACTTTCATTCTAAAATCCCACAAAACCAAACATTATCCTACGAAGTCCATACAAAAATCAGTATAATTTCCAAACAAAATCAGCTATGTCCATATAAACATTCATCTAAAATCCCACAAAATCATGCATGACCCTACAAAATTCATACAAAAACCAATATAATTTCCAACCATAATCAACCACATCCGGATACACTTTCATTCTAAAATCCCACAAAACCAAACATTATCCTACGAAGTCCATAAAAAAATCAGTATACTTTCCAAACAAAATCAGCTATGTACATATACACATCCATTCGAAAATCCCATAAAACCATGCATTACTCTACAAAATTCATACAAAAAGCAGTACAATTTCCAACCAGAATCAGCCATATTCATATACACTTTCATTTTGCATTCATACTAAAACTAGTATAATTTCCATACAAAATCCCAGAAAGTCATACATTATCTTGTAAAAGTTTTTTACAGGCAAAATCACGTAAAAACTAATAAAAGTAACCTCTGAGTTTAGTTTGTCCACCAACTTCTTACATTAAACACCAAAGTGTATTTTGGTATTTCCAACATGATCGTATCTATACTGTAAGTCCATAAGTTCATATAAAATCATATAAGAACCAATAAATGTTTGCACATAGTTTTTTATATGGCTGTTTGTAAGTTTATACTTCCATATAAAATTATATAATGTTTGAATAGTTTATTATATAAAAATATAGTAAGAAGGCATATTCAGTCATAAACCAATAAAATTTATGGTCATTTTTGCGTACAAATTCAGCCATTCTATTTTTAACTCTTTGAATATAATTTCATATAAATACCACTATAATTTTCGGTACTCTTACAAATGCAAACCATCAAACACGGTGTTTGTCAATTAAAAACATACAAAAACAATAGTGTGTGTTTCCAGACAAAAACATATAAATAATTATTCCCATAAAAAAGAACAAAACTGCATAAAACCTTTACCAGTTTGCCCTACATAAACAATCAACATATTCAATACCAATGTAGTAATACATAAACCCATTTAAGTTTTGCGAGAAAGTACTACAAAATCATACATTGATTCTACATGCACATCAAAATCCATGGTTACCTCATATAAAAATAGAAAATCCTACAAAAAAAATACCAAATATTTGTAGGTTTTTGCCAGGTTTTTTTAGTAGGGATATAAAGATCCATTTTTGAAAGTTCACTGCTCTAAAACAAATGAATATTTTGGGTTGAAATTTTCTCAAAAATTTTTCAACATTGTGTAGTCTACAACTATCATGTTAAATTTGCTTTTGAAAGACCTATCAAACCATACCAAACTCGACCTATGTTGCCATTTAAAAAATCAAAGTTACCTCCGGTTCCGGATAGATCCGGGTTGTTCCGGAAAACAATAAGTTCACCAATGGATTCTTTAGGTTCACTTTGGTAATTAAGTTTTTTATTTTAGTGATGTGCGATAACGCGTTCTCGGGATAAATGGGTGGCAGGGGTGATCTAAATCACCCTTTATACATTAATAAACTTATATAATACGAGATTCAATAATTACCTCTGGATCCAATTTTTTCAGTATATGTCATAATAAATAGTACATTACATTCATTAGAATCTAGATGAGATTTATTCATTATAGAGAGAGTTTATTTTACTCTTATTTACTGGATGGGTGATGATTACTTAATATTTTATAAATTATCTTTTTAATGTCTCGTGATTAAAACTTTGTAGGTTAAAAATGTGTTCCGAATGAACCTTGTCTTTTTTGTGTGCTTGCATGTTTTCCTTTTAGCAAAATCGCAATGTCATCTGCGTACGCTGTTGTGCAGAAGCCCGACTCATTAAGCCTCCGTGTGAGTCCGTCAACTAATATGTCCCATATTAGCGGGGATATCACTACACCCTGAGGACAGCCTCTACTTGGAATGCTTCTGACTCGAAAGTCTCCTACGCTTATGGTTATCGTCCCCCATTTTAGTAACTAATCTATCAACCCTTTGAGGAGGGAAGGGACGCCTTGCTTTTGGAGTGCGGAGTTTATGTTATCGAAGGTCAATTTGTCGAACGCTCCTTCGATATTTATGAATGCACCAAGGGTGCATTCTTTCTCCACCAGGGACTTTTCAATTCTGCTTAACACAGAATGTAGTGCAGATTCTGTTGATCTACCGGGAAGATACGCATGTTGGTTTGGGGGAAGTGTATTATTTTCCAGAACTTCTTCCCTAATATATCTGTCGCATAGTCTTTCTAACGTTTCCAAAAGAAATGTTAGGCCGATTGGCCTAAACAAGTTTGGTTCTGAATAGTAATTTCTCCCTGGTTTAGGTATAAAGACTACTTGCCACTCTTTCAGGATGTATGCCAGTAACATACATGCGCGAAAGAGCTCAACCAGGTGTTCCAGTATAGTCTCCAGCCCCCACAGAAGTAGTGCTGGGTGTAACCCGTCCATTCCGGGGCTCTTGTATGGTTTGAAGGTTTTAATTTATTCGCCGTCACTAGGTGGTGAACCCTATCGCGCTCCTCTCCTATTAAAGTTGGAGGGACGTGCTCGGGCCACTTGTTCCCGGCGACAGCCTGACATCTTGGGAAATGAGTGACAAGTAACAATTTTGCAGTGTCCGAGAGAGTTTTGGTAAAGGTACCATCCTCCTTTCTCAGACTACCTGGTTGTTGCCTTGGATCTTTTGACAAATCTAGTTTCTTAATCTAGCGGCTGTTGTGGTAGACTCAATTTTATTGCAGTATGACTTTCGTGCATTCTGCTGATTTTGGCGAATCAACTTTTTATACTCCCTCTGGTGCCTATTGTATGCTTCCCAGTCAGTAGCAGTTTTAGTTTTCATCGATTTATTGAAGATTTTGTTGCTTTTTACCCTGAGTCTTCCCAGCTCTCTACTCCACCAAGTCTTCGTACGTTGGCTGGTTGACTTGGTTCGTAGTGGGCAGGCAAATTCATATGGTTCTGTAAGGCATTTCTGAACCGTGGTGGTGTTTGCTTCGATCTGTCTTACAGTCGTCATTACCTGTGGTCAGGGATTTTCCTTAAAGAGCCTGCCAGGTATTGTAAAAACAACTCCCTGTTGGTTCTTCTCTCAAACCTATCCACCGGTGATCTGACATTGATGCAATCTGCATCACGGTTCACCCGGTGATTGAGTTTGAATTATTTGCGCTTCCCAGTGTGATATCTATCACAGTCTGGTGCCTAGAGGTTACGAAGGTTGGATCGCAGTTAATAGAGAACTATTTCTAAATTTGTACTTGCTACGAGTTCTAGTAAGTACTTACCTCTTACATTGTTGTCGCCGATACCCCAGACCCTATGGTGAGAATTTGTGTCGCAGCCAATCTTTAGGTATTTCTTTTCCTCCTCGCAGTGCTCCCTGTTGGTTCTTCTCTCAAACCTATCCACCGGTGATCTGACATTGATGCAATCTGCATCACGGTTCACCCGGTGATTGAGTTTGAATTATTTGCGCTTCCCAGTGTGATATCTATCACAGTCTGGTGCCTAGAGGTTACGAAGGTTGGATCGCAGTTAATAGAGAACTATTTCTAAATTTGTACTTGCTACGAGTTCTAGTAAGTACTTACCTCTTACATTGTTGTCGCCGATACCCCAGACCCTATGGTGAGAATTTGTGTCGCAGCCAATCTTTAGGTATTTCTTTTCCTCCTCGCAGTGCTTGATCAACTCTACCATTTCCTGGGATGGTGGAGGATCTTTTGTCTCAAAGGATAGGTAAACTGACCTGGTCTTCTTTGCCATTTCCCATGTCACAGATTGTCTGTACGGCTGTTAAGTCCCCAGTGCAAAGCTGTGGCAATAGGTTGGCTTGTATTTGACGCGGGACGTAGATACAAGTTCTGGGCCTGCGAACGTTTGGTAATGAAAACATTGTCCCATATAAGTTGCTAAATCCGGAGACCCTATGTTTTAGGAACAAGGGTTCTTGAATTATAGCTATGGTTTCTCCAGCACTGTCAAGGTGTCTGGACAGTATATGTGCCGCTGCTCGGCAGTGCTGGAGATTATTTTGAATAAACTTTACCTTGTTGCCCATTTGACCGCCCTTAGTTGTTCAGGTTGCAAGTGAACCCCTGATCAGCCTATGGTATTGGCACAGTTTTGTCGCCTGTCTCCTCTCCCTCCTCTGCCTCCATTGGTGTAGAGGTATCAGGGTGGACGCCCGCGACTGTATCATGTACCCGCACTTTAGGGTGGTGAACATATATTTCACTCTCCCCTGGTGCTCCATGATGAGTTTGTGGATTTCCCCCCTCACCCAAAACACAAGGAGTGTTCCCTTGTTAGGGTCCTCCTCCTTGATTGACTGGAATGTGGGAGCTGTACCAAAAGTTCCTTCACTCAAGAATTTGAGGAGGTCTTGGACAGCTCACCTCTAAGCATGTTCGCTTGGGGCTCTTCGAGTCTACCGAGCGAACTGCCGTTCCAGTTTTGTTTGTCAATGATCGGTACCCTAAGGTGACCATTGACAATTTGGCTGTATTTTACGCTCGGTTTGGTAACGGTAAGGGATGTACCAGGCCGGCCCGGGAACCTCTTCGGATTACTCCTCGGATAGGGTGTTGAGCCGTCGGATCTCATCCTCTTTGTTCCGCTAGCGCCGGTGCGTCGGTGGTTCACCAATTTCTGGCGGCCCGTGATGCTCCCAGTGCCTCAGGCAGTCGGAGATGGTGATGCCTTTGAGGCAGCAAGACACTCCCTCTGCATCTTATTTAGTTATTCCTGAGATCCTCACTCGCCATGGAGCCCAACAAGGGAACGTCGGAATCCGATCGCCAGGGGTACCCAGGAGACCTCCAGGAGAGGTCTGCAAGACCTTCAGAGGAACATACAAATAAGTATATTGAGACACTTCCAAAAGATCAAAAAAATTATTTAAAAAACATTTTAAAGTGTATAAAATCTACAAAAATACTTTAAAGCGTTATAAGAAAACCTATTTACCCAGGAATCTTCAACAATTGTCCTTTTAAAAAATCTTATCATACATGCTTCAAACTTATTTGTTGTGGTTGCGCTATTAATTTTAAGCAGATTTGATGACTGAAGTGTTTTAGCTTTAGCATATGTATGGTCATGTTTATTTCCAGATAAATAAGAGGTGGACGGAATATCAACTTCTGTATTTACAGAATCAGACGAAATTTCTAGTTCATTAATTTGAAGTTCGTCAAAATAAAATTCTTCATTAAAAGAAACAGGAAAATCATCGTTAGGCTCCTTGAAATGAATCAAACCCTAAATATTTATTTCTAAAGAGGAGTTGATGTCGGAAGATTTGGATAAATAATTAATAAGTGATTCACGGAGATTCCTTATATCCAACTTTATTGTGATTTATTTAAATTGCTACACGTTTCGGGCTCATGTGCCCATCATCAGGCACCAAAACATTAATTATTTAAGCATTTAAAACTAATAGAGAGTCCATAACACTAAAAACAAAAAACAAAAATTACATCACTCAAGCGAATAAAGTGCAATAGTAAGGTTGATTTACCTTTTGTGATGCCATACAATTAACAATTCTTAGATTAAGGTTGCTATAAAAACTTATAAAATACTGACTTAAGAAAACAATAAACAAAATCAGGTATCAGCGACCTATCAGTCCCTACAACTTCTCTATATACACATGTACAAAATTCTAACGTCTTGCTGGACCAAGCAACAAAGTATTTTATGTGTGTGTCACGAGCTATCAGCACCATCGACTACCTATACATATTTACAAATTGATCCTGGTTGATGACACAGTTGCGTTGAATAAGGCTTCCCGAAATTGTTGTTACCCAATCAATTGATATAGTTTTCTATAAAATTTGTGTGGAAGCTTTTTCCCATAGGTTTAAAATTGGCACGTTTTCAACACTCTTGGTATTAATTGAAGGTTGTTTTAGCGTTGCAAAGATAAGTGTTAAGCATGAATGCGATTTAAAAAAAAATTAATTTTGTAATCTATGATCAGCACTCATGTAATTTAAATTTTGAAATGTAATTCCGAAACAAGCAAAGAGTCTTAACTCAAATTATTCTTACTGGCTTAAATCAAGCATGGTCATCTGAAAAGCGAGAAAATGGCTGCTTAAAAATTAAATTCAATGAACATTACTTACAAATCATAGTCTAGTTTGGTGTTCGAAATCCGCCGTATTTAGTTTTTGGCTTTGAGGCTCACTCTATTATGGTATACCATCAAAGATAAACTAATTTGTACTTATTGAAATTAAAAAGTAAACCGGACTTAGCACGAGGCACTTCCAATCAGCTTGGTGGTTTGATTGGAAGACAAAGTGACAGCTGTCTACTTCGGTTGTAAAAGTGCATATGCAACCAGACCTACTCCCCCAAGCACGACTGGAAAAGCATTAGTGCTAAGAACTGATTTCATAAATGTTTTTGTAAATTTTGTTGAAACGAGACTGTGATTGTATATTTAGGCTATTTTCAGATGACAATGCCAGACTCCGTCAGATAAACATCGGCGTCTCCTTTTGTTTTAAAAAAAATAACTTCATCAACCTTCAGGTTTTGAAAGAAAATAGTTAAATATAAACATGTTTCAAAACTCAGTAACTTACATTAAAACGTAAATCTAGTTGAGTTTACACTCTTAGACGATTTTCTAAAGTGCATAATAAAAATTCTACGTTTTTATGGATGAACCATACTTCTACTTCCTCATCATTTTTTGCAGAATGTAATGCTGCCATCGTAATTTTCAATGATTTTTTCAATTTTTCATCGTGTGTGTCATTTCTTACTAGTTTAAGTCCTAATAAATATAAATAAAATAAAATCGTATTGACTGAAATTTTTGGTTAAAACGTGCAAAAATTCAAATTATCTGGCCCCCATATGCGCCTTTCGTACAATTTTTATGGATAACGCATCCAATCACCCTCCTGGTGTCGACGAAATCTGTGAGAATGTTAAATTTTTTTCCTTGCCGCCCAAAATTGCTTCTGTTATACATTAAGTGGTTTCAAGGCTTGTTACGTATGTAGTGTAAATCTTACGTCGACCCTCAGGTTAAAACCCTTGTTGGTCTTTATTATGTTATTGGTGTTATTTAAAATAATATTTAATAGATCAGAACATTTTGGTATTCAATGATTTTAAGGTTTCTTTACAATTTATAGACTTTGCTTGGCATCCCTTATTACGTCATAAATTAATTAAGTAAAGACGCCAATCAAAGCCTCTTATTAGTTCTTATAATAAAGTAGGGCAAACCAAATTCATCCCTAAGCTCGGAGTGAATTTGGTAGCCTACGCTTGATCTCTAACGTTGAATAAAATAATTTTCTTTTTCTCAAACTATGATCAAACAATTAAAATCTGAAAATTTACAATAATACAAATATCTGCCAAATACTAATTATGACATTAAAAATATAAAATTTAAATAAATAATAAAATAATATAGTATAATAATAAATATAGTAAAAAAAAACTTAAGTGTTTAGTTTATGTCTTGCTTAGTTGACCTGACTTAGCAGTTTCACCCTCCATCCGTTGGGAGGCAATAAATTTCTCCACACTTAATCCAAAGAATAACAAGGGTTGCATTACTTAATACCCCAGACATAAACAAAACACTCGTGAGAAACAAAATTTTATCATAAAGAAAACTAAACTATTTTTAATTGTTTATAGCAACTACAAAGTAAATTATTTTATTCCTAACATAAAAATTAAAAAAAAACAAAAGATTAATAAAACTGGAGATGTAATAAATGTTATATTTACTGTAGGACATTCAAGCAACAGTTTTATCACCCATCTTATGGACCTTTTCTCTCATATAATGATACTTCAAAAACTATTTGGGAGAAATTCAACATTTTAGAAGCAATAAAACATATTGAAGAGGCATGGAACGAAGTTAAAACGAGTTGTTTAAATGCATTCTGGAAAAATGGGTGCTTAGATTGCGATAATGCTACTGAATCACCAAATACTGACTGTCTTGACAGCGTCGTGGATGATTTGGCAAATTATGTTAATGACCTAAATATTGAAGGCATGTAGATTGAGGACTTATATGACGTGTTATATGAAGACGAAGAAGATATTGCTAATGATGCTCTGTTACAACATGGAAGGTCAGCTACCCAAGTAAAACCAGTAAACGATCTGCAAGAAATTTCAAATGAAAATTTGTTAGAAGCCTTTTCTTTAATTGACAAAGCCATGGAGATTTACAATAATTACGATAAAGATAAAAATCGAAGTAGTAGTGTGGTAAATGCAGTTGGAAACGCTCTTCAATGCTATCAGAACTTGTATACAATTCGTAGTGTAAATTGTGTAAATATAAAAGAAGAAACTTTGGAATTGAAATCTGAATAATTAAATTTTTTGATTTTATTTATATTAAATTAGTAGAATAATTACTTTTATTTAATAATAGTTTTTTGTAAGACTAATGGCCGGTTTATTCACCTTCCAGGAAAGTGTTCAGTAGTGTTACTAAGGAGTTGTTTAGATGTAAAAGTGATCAGTAAATTAAACTATTCAATTTACTGAAAGGCTGAATGGTTTTTACTTCTGGGTGGTGAATAAATAGTTATTTATTTATTATTTATGTATAAATATATTATAAGTTGACCTCTCAGTAGCGAAAACCTTTCAGCGAATTGAGATTACCGAATATTTTAATTAACTGATCACTTTTACATGTAAATAACTCCCTAGTAACTCTACTGAACACTTTACTGGAAGGTAAATAAACCGGCCCTAAGTAGAAAAAATATTCATTTCTTATTATTTATGAATTATATATTCTTTATCCTTATTTTTATTTACTTAACTTATATTTCATAATAAATTTATTATTTTTATTTAATTTTTTACTTTATTTACAACTAAAAATTATTTTTTATAAAATTTTGTTTTACATACAATCCAAATACCAAATAGGATCTAAAACCGGCTTTCCGTGGAATATTCAAATACTCAAACCTTTGCAAAAAGCAAGTTTTTCAAAATTTATTCGATTTCATAAAATTTGAATGTAATTACTTGGAATTAAACTAAAAAATTAGCTGAACAACAACAAAAATTTTGAAAAGTTTTAAAAATAATTTGTGAAATCATTGAATTAAAAAAGGTTAATTTAAATAAATGTCTGACATCATGTTAACATAATGGGCATTTAACGAAGCACGAAAAGACAATTTATCGTAGTGAGGACTGGTGATCAATTGTTCTACTGTCTAGCTGCAATAAATATAGGTATGTAAATAATATGTATTTAAAGTAAAATTATATTTTTCCTGTTTATGGTTAATATAATTAATGATTGTTTTTTTATTTTACCTTGCATTTTTAATTTCTCTTAAAAATATGTTGGATTTTGTTAAGAAATTATATCTGGAGTACCTTAAAATAACATATCCTGATATTTTTACTAGTTTTGCCAATGCACAATTTAATGTTATCACAGTTGTAAAAGATAATAATTTGTTAATGTTAAAAGGAGTAAAAATAACTCAATGTAATAAAAACAGAGTATATTCTTGATAAGAATACAGAACAGTTTAACGTAAAGTATGTAAGTAAACAAATCTAGAACAGTACGATACAAAATACGATCTTAATAACACGTCTTGATGACTTCAATCACACTCATGACAATTACATAACAACTCTCTTTTGTTATTCACACAGCATACTTTTCAATGAGATGACGTTCCGAATTTTATCTCTTCAACACCTCCCCTCGGGACGACATCTGGATGCTTGCTTCAATCCCATCATCTTGGTGAACTCATGATGCTTCAGTCCATTAAGACCTTTGGTTAGGATATCAGCTATCATCGCATTCGTTGAAATGTGGTTGAAAATGATAGTTCCATCTTTTATCTTTTCTCGTAAGAAATGGTACCTCATATCAATGTGTTTGCTTCTATTGTGAAATACAGGATTCTCAGAAAGTTTCAATGCTCCCTGATTATCATTGTATATTTGTAATGGCCCTTGAACTACGCCAATTTCTAACATCAATTTCTTTAGAAAAAAATGCCTCTTTGGTCGCTTCAGCCATTGCCATGTATTCCGCTTCGTTTGAAGATAACGCCACTGTACGCTGTTTCTTTGATTCCCAAGATATCGGAGAATTTGCCCATAAGAAACAATACCCAGTGAATGATTTTCTATCCGTTTTATCGCTACCCCAGTCAGCATCTACGAATCCTTTTATTTCCGATGTATCAGGACTATAACAGAGACCAACATCAGCCGTACCTTTCAGATACCTGAGAACTCGTTTTGCAGCTAGCCAATGTTCTTTTTGATAGCAATGATTAAACTGACCAAAGTAACTGACAGCATGACAAATGTCAGGTCTTGTCGATGTTGACAGATAAGTCAGTGCTCCAATCAATTCACGAAATGGAAAATTCGTTCCTTTATCTGCTAAAACGTTATCATCTTTCAATAGCTTGACGTTCGGGTCTAGTGGTGTTAGTACAGAATTGCAATTTACCATGTTGAAACGTTTCAATATTTCTTGTATAAATCCTTGTTGATTCATTTGAATTTGATTGCCTTCTCTGGTAAATTCAATTCCCAGACAATAGTTGACTTCACCCAAATCTTTAACTTCAAATTCTGTTTTCAACAACTTTAGTAAATTCAATGCCATTTCATCGTTTTCTGACACCACAAGTATGTCATCCACGTATATTACTATGTGTGCTATGATTTCCTCCCCTCGTTTTAGTAGGTAAAGACAGGGATCTGCATGTGTAGGTTCTGCTCCAATTCTTTGCAATGTAGAATTTAACTTTTCATACCACTGTCTTCCGGCTTGTTTGAGACCATACAACCCTTTATTTAGGCGACAAACGCAATCACTTTCCTTGAGCTGTAACAACATGTCTGCAGCTGTTTCACTAAAATCGGTATTTTCTTTTGCTATAATTTGAAGACTTTCTGTTAAATTTTTAGGGATTTCCATGAAAATTTCTTCGTTCAAGTTCCCGTTTAAATATGCAGTCGACACATCAAACTGACGTATTTTCATTTTCCTCTGCACTGCTAATGCCACAACTGCCCGTATAGATCCAATTCTGGCTACTGGTGCGAAAGTTTCATTGAAATGCACTCCAGGTGTTTGGGTGAAACCTTGTGCAATAAGTCGAGCTATCTTCCTTTCTACCGTTCCGTCCGCTTTGAATTTTTCACGCAGAATCATTCGACTTCCGATAATTAATTTATTTCTTGGCCTTTTTTTAATTTCCAGGTTCCATGTCGTAGAATTGATTTCATTTCATTTACCATGGCTTTCTTCCATTCACTTGCTTCTGGTGACGACATCGCAATTTTAATTGGGATTTCAGCTAAGTGACAGTATTCGGCTTTCACTAAATTTACTTCTTCTTCAAGTTGAATTTCATTGTAAATTTTTCGTGGTCGCCCTCTGTCACCTGTACGAATTAGAGTAGGTCTTCCGGGACCTCTTCTGAAGATGGGTTGCTCTGGATTCGCAATTTCCTCTTCTTGTCTTTCAACGATAATTCTTTGGTTTATTGGAGAGTTCACTTTATCCGATTCTTCTTTGATAGCTACTTCCATAAATTCGTTTTCATTTTCAATTATATTTTCATCGATTACTTTCCATGGAGTTCTGTCTTCATCTTTCAATAATTTTACATCTCGGGAAATTTCTAATTTATTTTCCTCCAAGAGCCAGATTCGGAAACCTTTCTGATTTTCAGGATAACCAAGAAAAATTCCTGGTCTTCCACGAATGTCTAGTTTGCCTCTTGTTGGATTTCGGTTTAGGCAATAAACTTGAGCTCCGAATTCATTTAATTCGTTAACATTTGGAATTTTTCCACACCATAATTCAAGTGGTGTTTTTCCATTTAGACTTCTCGATGGACAACGATTTCGAACATAGCATGCTGTATTAATTGCTTCAGCCCAAAAAGACGGGGGAAGTCCTGATTGCAAAAGTAAACATCTAGCTGGTTCCAAAAGTGTTCTGTTATTTCGCCCTGATACGCCGTTTTGTTCTGGTGTATAAGTGATTGTTAACCTTCTTCCGATGCCTTTCATTTTCAAATATTCATCAAATGATTTGTTCACGTATTCAGTTCCATTATCTGATTGCAAGTATTTTACACGTTTTCCAGTTTGATTTTCAACAATATTTACAAATTCTTTGAATTTTGTTAATACTTGATCCTTTGATCGCAAGAAATTTACTGTTCTCCAACCTGAAGCATCCTCCGTAAAGGTTACAAAATATTTCATTCTACCTTTGGATTCCGTTCGCATTGTACCGCAAACGTTTGAGTAAATAATCTCTAACAATTCTGTTGATCGTTCAGGAGCTTTTTGAAAACTTAAACGTGTCATTTTTGCACGCATACACACGTCGCATTCGAAATCTTCAAATTTTACTTCCGCTGCACGTATATTCTTGCTCGTTATGGCATCTTTCAAACTTCGCAAGTTTAAGTGACCCATTAATCTATGATATTCGCGAAAACTATTTTTTGATTTCGCTAAGTACGCTATATTGTTCGAATTGTTGTTCATTTCGGATACAATATACAAATCACCTATGCGTTTTGCAGTGAGTACAACTTCTTTTTTCTTGTTCAAAATTATTGCATCACCTTGTGTAAATATCACATCATGTCCTTTATCGGTTATTTTACTAACCGACATCAGGTTTGTTTGAAGTTCTGTAGCGCATAACACATTTGTCAGTGTCAAGTTAGTTTTGTTGCTCCCATTTTCAACTTCCAGTGTGACCTTTCCGATTCCCGAAATATTAGTTGTTTCCCCATTCGCCAAATTAATATTTCCGATATGATTCTCCTTCATTTCTTCAAGACGTTCCATATCTTTCCATAGATGTGACGTAGCACCACTGTCAAGACACCATTGTTCATGCTTGTTTTCTCTAATTTGAAAACATGCATTCAATGTATCACTTCTGGTTTTGTTCGGACAATTCTTAAACTTGTGACCAACTTGCTTGCACCTATAACACCTGTATTTGATTTCTTTGGTTGACTCAAATTGTTTGGGTTTCTCATATTGCTTCCGATATGTTTGCTTCTTAGGTCCCTTTGTCCATAATGCACCATGCACTACCTTGCTTTGTTCACCTTTTCTAGCATCACATTCTTCCATTATTTTCACTCGTAGTACTTCCGGAGTAGGCAATTCGTCACGTGATTCTATAGAATATCGAAAATTTTCATATTTTGCTGGTAGACTGTGTAAGAGTAAAATAGCTAGTAAATCTTTATTTATCTCTACGTTCATACTGTCTAATTTGTCCACAGCGTTAAAAAAATTGTCCAAGTGTTGACATATGTCTTCGCCATCTGACATTTTTTGTTGAGTCAATTTCTTCAACAAAGTTGCTTTTCGTGCTGGTCCTCTAGATTGATAAGTATTTTCAAGTTTGATCCAAATTTCCCTCGAGGTTTCACACCCTTTCACTTGCTTAAGTTCGTTTGGGCCTATCAAGAGTATTATGTCGGACTTCGCTTTCTTATCATTTTTAATCCATTCATCGATGACTGCTGCATTTTCGTTTGTTCGCTCCGGTTTTATAAGATCACCATTAATGTAACCGAACGAGTCATTTTTAATCAGCAGGGCTTCCATTTGTACACGCCAAGTATCATAATTGTCCTTGTTAAGTGGTTCAATTCGAAAATAGGTACTCATTTTTCGGAAGTTTTAAACGTCACTATTTGATTCACGATTCACCGCACAACTGTACTGTTCGTTTAATTCAAATACACGTTTCGTTATTTTTCACGATCGTTTCAATTTTTATCTATGTTCCTTCAATTTGTTACTTACTACTGTTCTGGGCCCATAACCTGTTAATGTTAAAAGGAGTAAAAATAACTCAATGTAATAAAAACAGAGTATATTCTTGATAAGAATACAGAACAGTTTAACGTAAAGTATGTAAGTAAACAAATCTAGAACAGTACGATACAAAATACGATCTTAATAACACGTCTTGATGACTTCAATCACACTCATGACAATTACATAACAACTCTCTTTTGTTATTCACACAGCATACTTTTCAATGAGATGACGTTCCGAATTTTATCTCTTCAACATAATTACCTATTGTATTAATTAAATTTAATGATTGTGAATTTTAATTTAAACAATAAAGGTGCAATCAAATCATTACAGCAGAACAATTTGAAAAATTGCACCATCGCTTTGAAAGCTCTCAGAGGTAATGATAATCTTATTTTAATGCATTTTAATGGGCCACACACCGTCAAAAAGTAACGTAAGATGAAGATGTTATAATTCATCATATCAACATTAATAGATAGATTCTGGTCAAAATTGAAGGCCTTTAATTTGAAACAAATAATGTAACCATGGAAAGTGTCCATTACAACCCATATAACAAATTTAAATTTAAGGGCCTTTAAACTTAAATGATTTGACCAGAATCTGGGTATTAAGCATATAAAATTGTCACTCCACTCACAAAGCAAGAGTAAAATTAGGAGTACGAAAACACGATATTTTTTCTGTGTTGTATTTTTAACTTTTCCGGATGACATATGTTTGTACTTGTAAACTTAATGAAGTGTTGAGTAGGCAATTTTTATTCACATGATGTGTGAGTGTGAGGAATTTTTGAAACGATAATTAACATACTTTAAATAATTAACATCACCTTTCTTTCTTGTCCATACATTTATTCCATTAACCACAAGCGTTAATTTTAATAATAATCACTTTAATTATTTACAACTAAATAACTGGAACATAATTAGATTATCCTAAGAAGGCAGATTACAAAAAGAAACTAAAAAGATTTAAAATCCTAGAATATCATCCAATTTATTATAACAAAAATATTTTTAATATTACTTTAAAAAATCATACAGTAGAAATATATTAAAATTTCAGAAACATAGAGGTGAAAACAGAAGATAACCAAATTCAGATCAACCATCAGTAACTTGGTTCCAATTCTGAAGAATTAACATACTGGTTTTATTAGACCAGGCAAAGTGAACAAAAAAGATGAAAGTATAAAAACAACATGCAAACTATAAAGAAATTTGGGCACCTAAAATATTTTCCTCATCTTTACGAAACACTAGGTTCACAAGGATAATAGGCCGAAAGAAAATAGGGTTTACCACAGAAGTACGAAAGAAAAACAGCCGACAAGAAAGTCCTAGCCAGAAAAGTTGACATATTAGGGTCTGATACATGGATGAACGATTGATCACAGGGTGAAATTTCGGGGCAGCAAATTTGTTTAAATTAATTAATTAAAAATTGTAACAACTTTAAAATTACTAAAAAATTGAAGACATTAAATACATTATTGGTAGCACGTGTAGTTGACCAAATATTATAGGATTGTTCCTTACCTCTGTCTCAAAGACACGAGAAATAACAAAGTAATTAGAGAAGTTTTAAAGGATGTGGAATATTTAGTACATAATTTGAATCCAGATGACAATCAAAAAGAAATTGCAAGAGGTAAACTTACAAACATTATTAGTAATCATGTGAATAAAAGCAATAACAAATAGTCACCCAATATAATTTATAATGATTTTGTTAATACACGAGATTGGCTCAAAGATAATAATGATATTGTAGTAGCACGCTCTGATAAAGGCAATTGTACGGTTATTTTATCTAGAACTGAATATGTTACAAAAATGTTAGAACTTGTAGGAGATAGTAGCACTTACAAAATTCAAAAAACTGACCCAACAAAGAAAATTCAACTAAATCTTAACAAATTAATTAACCAAATTAAAATAGAAGGAGAGTTTAATGAATGTACGTCTAAATCATTAAAAATAAATAATGCCTTGGCTCCAAAAATATATGGCCTTCCTAAGGTACACAAACCTTTAGTGCCTTTGAGACCTGTAGTCTCCTGTATTCAAAGTCCGACCTATAATATAGCTAAATTTGTCAATGATGTTCTGTCGGGTGTTGTATCTACGTTCGTGTATAGCATTAGAAACTCATTTGAATTTGTACAATTTATAAATAATGTAACTATACCGAAAGATCACATATTAGTATCACTAGACGTACAAGCGCGTATTTAGCCCGCGTTATGAAAATATTTAGAGACGTGTGTATCGTTAAAGACGTTGTTAAAAAATATTGCGTATTCGTTTGCCGTTATGAGCGTTCATCACGCCTCAGAGTTAATCGCAGGCGTCTAGAGCGTTATTAAAGAATTGCAAAATACGGTTTAACTCTAAACGTTAATTCGGCGACAGTGAGGAGCTATCATAACACTCTATGCGCATGTGCAGATGCCTGATTACGCGTCTTTAGGCGAGTGTAACTAAGCCCGTTTTTAAAGACGGGTGGAGCATCTTTATGCTTTAATAACGCGTGATTATTATCTACCTTAATTCCATATTAAATAAGTAGTGGATATTTACCGGTTCTGGATCATCCACAATCCACAATTTGGAAGCCCCGCCTCCCATGTAAAGTCCCCATAAGGAGTGTGACGCCCACCCCCCACCTAAATCCCTCTCACCTGAGCTCTGATTGGTCGATTCTCCCCTCTTTCCTGACCTCTGATTGTTCCTGCCCCACCTTAGCTCCTCCTTCTTGAGCTCCTATTGGTCCTCCAGTTGCCCCACTCTAATTTTATAGGACGGCGGCCATTTTCCTAATTATTGCCCCACCCCAAGTACGCTGATTGGTTACCTGCTTAAGTAAGTGCTGCCATCTGCGAATCGGTAGCTTAAGTTACTGATTCTAGGGGCGCCATCTGAAGTTAGCGGCAAAGTGCCAAAGCTTAAAAAAAACACTCGCCACCGTGAATCAAAGCCACAGTCTTTGTTTTGCGTTTTTTAATTCCAACGACTTAGCGGTTGTGACCACCAAGCAGTTATCATTTCTTTAGTTAGATATGTATTATATATCGTATTTTACCTGAGACATTGGTATGTGGGGTGATTAAACTCATCAAGGATGTGTGTAATTTACTTTTATTAAATATTTACGCAATAATTATCTTAAAAGTTGGTAAAAACCCAAAAATTATTATACGTAGAGCCAGATTATCATATTGGTTGTATATTAGAACTTGGGTGATTGAAATTACGTTAATATGCAGAGGAAGCAAATTTATTTTCATTTTTGAATTATTTAAACTTATTAAAATGCATCCATTTCAAAATAATGTAAACGTAGGTAGTGTATAAAAAATATCTTGCAATGTTTTGAAGTGCTGAGGTATTTAATATCTAAATCAGCATAAAATATTTCATTGAACTTTGCAGCCATGTATAAACTGTGTATATCTCAGAATGATGTAAGAAAATCAATATTTTTTTTTAATAATTTGTAATGTTAAATACATATTATAATTAATTGGGACATAATATAAAATATTAAAAAAAACTTCATTCCAATAATTGGGAATTATTTAACTATTGTATGCAATGGAATTTTTATTATTTACTAAATTTTTATTTTTATGTGACATGTGTATGAGTGAAATGGAATGGTGTTTAAATTGTAATCTTGCAAAAAATCAGTATAAATATTGAACATTTACTATGCAGAAAATAGTTCCAATTTGTATCGTGCAACGGCAACCAAGAAGCAACAGTCAGCAAAATGTTCAAGAAGAATTCAAAAGTGTCGAAAAAGATGTCCAACTTCAATCCATACTACAAACCGAGACCCTCTACCTCCAATGCAGAAGAACGGAAGCTCAAGATTTGCGAACCATCCTCATTCCTCCAGGACGATTGGCAGTTAACACCATCCCAACTGCAAAAAATCGATGGCGATGTAGAAAAAACATTCCCATCACCACAGCTCAACAAATCCAGTGATTATGGGCTCAAATATGAAACTAGGAGGCTGTTGTTTGAAGAAATCTACCCACTTAACACTTGCGGATCGAAAGTGATTAGATTTGGAGTGGAACCCTTCAACAGCTTCCAGCCAGTTGTTTTGATATCGAAAACTGGGTACGAAAATGATGTTCGGTTCAATCGAAGCACCTTTAACGAATTATTATTCTTCGTGCCGAACATGATAAATACCATGAACAGTAAGGGGGAAGATGTTATCAACCTCACCGAGTACGTGGTGAACATCCAGAGCAACTGGGCCCAGCTTAAGAGGATTGACGGGGACGAGAAAATAGCTTTCTATCTGGGGGTGCAGTCGCTCCAAAACCTGCAAGACATGGTCCTATTTTATCTGGAGAGGTTCAACATTGTGGGAGTCCGAAATTGGCAGCCCTTCGAAGACTTCCTCCACCAAGTATACAGCAGGGTCCTCAATGATAATCGGTTTGAGGTCCAGAATTCTGATATTTTAGCACAAATCAATGATGATAAAAATGAGGATATTCGACCATTTTTGTGCGAGGTGTATATTAAGTTTAATTCATTTTTAAAGAAAAAAATTGAGGATCTCTTAAATTTAAATTTGCACACAAATCGTTTGTATTAAATATGTTTATTTTATTTTAAGGTTTAATTTTTATATTTAATTTTGATGTCTTATTTTTTATATCTTTTATAAATAAATGCATATTTAAATTTTATTTTTTTTTATTTTTAAATTTATTTATCCTAATTTACAAACTAAAATTAAATTAAACATGGTAAGTAAACATTTTTTATCATAATAAATTATTTAAATTTAATAACATTAAAAGTAAGTTAATAAATCGTGCTTGGTTCCAAGAAAACAAATTCAACACTACAAAACATTATTTTTGCTAATCCAGCTATTATGAGTTTTATCAAGCCCGAGCCACTTGAAAAACACTTTATCATTCTTTTTTCTAATAATTTTTTCAACGAGATATGCATCTTCGTGTTTAACTTTTTGTAATTCCTCCGAGTAAAATGCTCCTTTTATGGGTTGGCCCTGCATATCCTCTAATAAATACGTTATTGGATTGGTTATATTCATTTTTTTTACACGAAATATCTCAGTGGTCCAGTTTACCAAATAACTTTTGTCGAAAACCGCTTTTTGCTTGCTAATTCTTACGACATCACCAACATTTAGTTTACCACGTCCGGCTATTTTTATATGAGAATAAACTGTATTTAATAAAATATATTCATTTATCTTTGAAACGTCAGCAGGTTTTATTTTTATTGTTGTGTGTTTAGTATTATTGTAAGATTCGATAATTTTTTCCAGAACATCACACCACTTATACTTTCCAGCTAAACTGAAGTGTTTGTAAATTTTTTCCTTTAATGTGCGAATAACACGTTCAGCAATAGACGCCTTCATGATGCTAAATATTGAATAATGATTTATTCCGTTGATTTTCATAAGTTTTGAAAAGTTTTTATTGTAAAATTCTTTGCCTTGATCTGTCTGCAAATTTGAAGGTTTTCTCCCCATTTTAAATATTGCTATCATCGCGTTTGTTATGGTGAATCCACTTTTATCTTTTACAGGAACAGCCCATAAGTATTTAGAAAAACAATCAATAACAACCAAAATATACTTGAATCCTTTATTTTCCCGTGCGTAAAGTTGAAATTCAGCTAAATCCGCTTGCCATAAATCATCAATGCCCTTTATAATAGTTCTTCGTCTTTGAAATTCTTTTCTAGCTGGTTTATGAAGTTCATTTACAATATCTTGCTTTACGTCGCTCATTTTTCTTGATATAAATATTGATTGTGAATGTACGATTTAATTTCTGCTATACTCTTATCGATTTTTAAATCCATCTGATAAAGAAGTTTATTTGAAACTGAGTCGAGAGTTTTCTCTAAATTTGCTATAAGCTGATTAGTTTTCATCTCAGAACTCTTCTTACTCATGGACTTATTAACATCTTTTAACATATTCTTTATATTTTCATTATACTCATTTTTTAAATTGGTTTTTAAGTTATTCATTTTTTCTATTATTTCTAATTCTAAATCATCAACGAATTTCTTATTTACTGCATCCATTGAATCGATTGGTGTTGATAGTTCTGTTAATCGTCTGTTTTCAAGATTAAAATTCCCATCTCTGGTAAACAAAAAGCCTGGACCTGGAGGACCAGGTTTTATGGAATTGATATTTTTTAAGTGACGTCCAAATTCATCGACGCTCATGATGTCAATCATAAATGATAACTGGATATTTTTGATTTAGCACACCTATTTATGTGAATTATAAAATTAAATTTGCCTCTCTAAGTTCTTCCTCAATTCTAATAATTTCGTTTTCATGAGAATTATTGCCCACCCCTCTTGACGCATGTAATAAACACAATCGATCTACAAGCTCATTAGGGTCATCCCAGTAAACATATTCCAATGGTTTTTGTGTTAATTTCAAAAAGCCGGTTCCAATTCTATTTCGTGATGCTCTTGTTGTAGGACCGATGTAAGTCCGAAATCGCTTTCGAAGAGTTGGTTCGACAAATAAAGGTCTTATTATATTTTGATATTTGTAAGACTTTGAACCTTTAATTTGCTGACTTGGATCACCGTTTCTTCTCAGTGCAGAACTCTTTTCCAATATTTCCTTATATGCTTCTTTATCATTATTATTAAATCCCTCAGGATCTTTCTTAAATAAAAGTTCATAAAGACCTGCGGTTCCTTTGTAGATCTTCTTTTCAATAATCAAATCTGCACCATTTAACACAATGTTAGATTTTCCAATTTGCCATTTTTCCGTAAGTGGGTTATATATAATGCCATAGGTGGTATCATATTCATCTTGTGTATCTTTCATTAAACCATTAATATAGTGCTTTGGAAGTTCATCAAATTGTTCTAAAAACTGATCATAAACTTCAGGTCTTACATCTTCAAGATATGATTGATAGAATGGTCTCTCCTCCTCAAATACATAATTATCCAAATCATCATGTACCACATCCTCATATACAGTATCTGTCAATTTTGGTGTTTTAACAGGTGCTTTATATTTATTAGAAGTAGCTTTTCGTTTATAATTTCTTGATGATTCATCATTATTCGCTTCCAATTTTTCTTCTTTTGGTTCCTCTTTCGGATCCTCCTTCGGTTCAGCTTTAACTGAAATTTTATCTGACTGATGTAAAATTCTTTTTAATGGCTCTAAGATTGGCTTATAAGATTTAGCCAGTTGCTCTTCTGCATCAGATCGTCCTAATTTTAAGGCAAGGACCTTTTTCCTAATGTCGCTTTGAATTTTAATTAAACTTTTCTTAACCTCAACGCCTTTCTTATTCATTTTAGCAAGATATTATCAATAAAATAAATAGGTGTACGAACAGGTTTTATCAGCTTTTGAACAGGTTTTATCAAGTTTTATCAGGTCTTGAACAGGTTTTATCAGGTCTACGTATGACTTGTTTCGATAAAGGATTAATTGTTACTAACAAGTTTTGTAAAAAATCTGTCTAAATATTTTCTATATCTTCCTTTGTTAACATCACTCTCCTTATCAATTACAAAAAATCCGAACTTCTCGTTCCAACATTGCGAGCATAATTCCTTAAATTCTTCAAATTTCATATCACCACCCACGTGATCATTATAAACATGCTTTAAATTCAAATCATCTTGCTTAAATAATATGATGAAATTTGCGTTGTCTCTGATAAGATGCTTAGGTATGCGGGTATAAGTAAAACGAATCGAGACTTTTATGACGACCCATAGAAAAAAAATCTCTCATCTTCTGTTGATTTTCACAGGCCACATCATCAAAAATAAAAATCGAATTTTCTTTGGCATCATTTATGTTAATAATTTCGGTATTCTCCGAATAAGGCAAAAATCCAATTTCGGGCAAGGAGCACATAACCTCTTTAAGTAACTGGTATTTGGGCTGGTACAATGACTTTGAATACATGTATATATTTTTAAACTTTAAACCATTTGGATCAAAGATTAAACTAAGCATAACATTCGTTTTTCCACAATTCGAGGGACCACATATTATTGCTCGAATCGAGTTTGGCAATAAATTGCCATGTTTCTTCTTCACTTTATTTAATCCTTGACCCACATACTCATCTAAGTTTATCACCGCCAGGGTATCTTGTTGTTTTACAGTTTCCATCGTACTAACAAATTTTAGTATCGACATATCTATATATAATGATTGTTTCTTAAAAAAATCTTTCAAATGGCTTCACACGTTGGAAGAGGTATCATCAACACGCTAATAAATAAATTACCGATTGAGTTGCATATTCCCGGGTATCAGTATTGCGGACCTGGTACAAAATTGGAGGAAAGATTAAATCGACAAGACCTCGGCGTAAATCCTTTGGACGCGGCTTGTAAACAACACGATATTTCCTATTCTCAAAACATGGATTTGAGTGAGCGTCATAAGGCAGATAAAGTTCTAGAAAAGGCTGCATGGCAGAGATTTAAATCAAAAGATGCAAAATTTGGTGAAAAAGCGAGTGCGTTGGCTGTAGCATCGGCTATGAAAGTAAAACGAAAATTGGGTATGGGTATGGGTATAAGATCCTGTAACAAAAATGCCAAAAATCGTTCTTTTTACTGGTGGTGTTGTAAAAAAAGCAAAATATGCAATTAAAGGACTCAAGCTTAAAAACAATAAAAGTAAGCAAACACAAGTCTTATTAAAGGAGGGGACCAATATTGCATTAGCCGCGGCTAGGGCTGCTGTACGCGATGTGGGTGGAAGAAAAAAGATAAAAACTCCGCGCATTATTCCGATACCCAAAACCGGAGGAGTTTTGCCGCTTATCCCCATTTTCGCTGGACTTAGTGCATTGGGAAGTTTGGCTGGAGGTACAGCAGCAATTGCTAAAGCAGTTTCGGATACGAAAATGGCCTCAAAAAAACTTCAAGAAGCGGAACGCCATAATAAAACAATGGAAGCAATAGCCTTGGGGAAAAAAGGAACAGGGCTCTACTTAAAGCCATATCGAAAGGGATTTGGAATTTGTCTTCGTAATTCAAAAAACTTTTAAGTCCCCGCAGAGCACTTAGTGATGTGGACATTTTGAAATTTAATAAACAATATAAGATTAAATTCTTTAGAGGTGTTTTTCTGCGAGATAAATTACCGAATAAACCATTTTTTAGAGAAAGTGGAATTGTGAATTTGGATAATTACTCGGGACCCGGAACCCATTGGGTAGCATACAGAAAGCAAGGCAATATTGTTAAATATTTTGATAGTTTTGGTAACTTACCACCACCTAAAGAAATTCAAAATTATTTTGGGGGTAGCGAAATAATGTATAATCACGATAGATATCAGAAATTTAATACGTATAATTGCGGTCATTTATGTATCGAATTTTTATTATAAATAAAGTATTTTTAACAATGTCCTTTTAGTCATGTCTCGTACTTTCACCCTAACAGGTAACACGTCTGTTTTAAGTAGAAACTATTACCCACCAATTGACCTGAATTCTGCCGAATATTGGTTGGGGCTTATTGCATTTCATACGTTCAATACGATACCTAACATAGAAGAAGGTTGTAATAAATTTTATTTTGGATCGTCATCAATTAGAATCCCAACTGGTTCCTACGAAATAACTGATATAGAAAAATATTTGCGACGACATTTAATTTTGCCCGCTGATGCCCAAAACGCTGCAGACCCGGACAAGTCGTTTAGCCTAAAACCGAATAATAATACTTTACAGTGCGAATTATTTAGTACATATGACGTGGATTTTCAACCAGCAGATTCGAAAGGAAGACTATTGGGATTTTCGGGTAAACAAATTCTTCAAGCCAACAAATTGCACGTTTCTGATCAACCGGTCGAAATAATTAAAGTTTCAAGTGTGAGAATTGAATGTAATATTATTTCGGGCTCATATTACGATGATAAATCGGGTCATACGTTGTGTGAATTTTTTCCTTCGGTAGATCCCGGATTTGCCATAAATAGTGAACCTAATAATATCTCATATTTATCAGTAAATACGAAAACCATTGATAATATAACAATTAGACTTTTGGACCAAAACGGAGAGCTGGTTAACTTTAGGAACGAAAAAATCATTGTTCGTCTTGAATTAATTGAACGGTCTAAGATAAAATAATGGGGATAGTATTTGTCCAAGAAGAAGAGCATAAAACGCTGACAGAAGAGTCTGCAACAGCCAGTAAGAAAAAAATCATCAAACGGTTAACACTAAAAGTATTAATTTTTTAAAAGCTCTCGGCTATCATGTCAAAACTAAAAATATTTAACGATATTTCTTTTGATGAGACAATCGTAAAAGAGGAATATCACACATATTTGCCCAGGACGCAAAATTTTGAAAATAATGATGAAATAAGAATATTAATTCAAAATCAAGACTTGTACACTTTACCATGTGAGAGTTACATTTACCTCGAGGGAATAATAAAAAAACCGACACCTGAAGCAGGACAAACTTTGGACTTTAAATTAATAAATATTTCGTATTTGTTTTTATTTGAAGAAATTAGACACGAACTAAATGGGGTGGAGGTTGACAAAATTAGAGATCCTGGGATTACATCAACGATGAAAGGTTACGTTTCCTTCGGGGAAAGAGAATCTAAAGTGTTAAATTTGGCCGGATGGTGTCCTCATATGGAAAATCATTTTCAACAAAAAGACTCATTTTTTGCTTGCATTCCCTTAAAAATGATTATGGGGTTTGGTGAGGATTATAAAAAAATAATCATCAATGCGAAACAAGAATTGGTATTACTTCGTTCTAGGACGGACTTAAACGCTTACAAAGGATCTGAAAACTTTAAATTTCAAATAAATAAATTAGAATGGCGAATTCCCCACGTTATGATAAATGATGAGGTGAAACTTCAGATGCTTGAAAAAGTTAATATGGATGTTTCAATAAAAATTCCCTTCCGAAAGTGGCAGTTGTTGGAACTTCCGGGACTAAAAAATACCAAAAAAGAATATTGAAAACTTCAACAAACATGGAAAAGCCCCGTTACGTCATCCTCGGTTTTCAAAATAATAAAAAGGATACCGCCAATAAAAATATGTCTCAATTTGATCATGTGAATATCGAAAACATTAAAGTTTACCTAAATTCAGAGTGCTACCCGTATGATAACATGAAACAAAATATGGATTTGGATAATTATGCCCTAACGTACAACATGTACTCCCAATTTCAATCTAGTTACTAAGCACGAGCAACAAATGAACCTCTTTTTAATTATAGCCAATTCAAAGGTCATATGCTTTTTGTCTTTGATTGTTCTAAGCAAAAGGAAAGTTTAAAATCTTCGACTGTTGATCTAAAAATAGAGATGGAGACAACTGCATCATTTAATGAAAATATAAGAGCATATAGCCTCATTTTGAGTGATGCAGTAGTTGAGTACACACCTCTTTCCGGAATTGTGCGAATTATACACTAAAATGGCTAAACCTAATTTAATCATAGTTGACATTCAAGGCTTTGCAATAAATGGTAAATTTGTTCCTAAAGAAATGTCAGTTTCCAAAAATGGTGTGGATGTCGACACTTTTCTTTTTAAACCGGAAAAACCATATTTTGCTTTAAACAAAGAAGATAGGAAACTAATTACTGGCTCGAAAATAATCATCATTGTCTAAAATATAGCACAGGATTTATTAGAACTAAAGAAATTAAAAATATATTGGATAGTTACACAGATAGTTTTCAAGATATTTTTTATGTAAAAGGCCAACAAAAGAAGAATTTTTTAATGAGATTTACCCGAAACAGTATAATAAATTTAGAAGAGGAAAAAATTTGTGAAGTTTTAGTTGATAGTAAACATAATTGTGTAAATCATTTAAAATATATTTGTATATGTAGTAAATCAAATGTTACAAAACTATGCAACTGTTTACATATTTATAATAAATAAAACATCTATTTATAAGTATATAATAGTTTTTTGTTTAATTGAAAATTACCTGTTTTTTTTTGCAAATAATTAATATGAAACACTCAGTATGTCAGTAAATGCTGATCTTTAATAATGTGTAAAATGCAATTTTGCAATTTAACATTTTAATAAAATGTTCATACTAACAATATTGCTGTTCATTTCAAATTCAAATTTCAAATTCAAATTCTTTATTTTTCAAAAAACTGTATTACAGACAATACATACATATATAATGGACGATTGTATATCAACAGTAATAGAAAATGTGTCAAAGGTCATAATAGTAAAAAGTAGTAATTAGAGTTAATATTTAAAATTTAAAACTATAAAAATCATCCACACAATAAGGTTCAATATTTACTAACAGTTCTCGAATTTTATTTTTAAAGTGGTTTATACAGTTTAAGTTTTTGATTTCGATCGGCAATGCATTAAAGAGCTTTAAGCAGCTGTATTTAGGGCCATGTGCGAACATATTTGTTGTATGTTTTGGGAGTAGGTAGGGCATTTTTCTAGTCTTGTAGTTACTAGTAGGAAGAAATTCTATAAAACAGTTTTTATTTTTGAACAGATAGATTAGACATTCATAAATATATATACCAAATATAGTGAGAATATTGTTTCGTCTAAAAACTCCGCGGCAGCTCTCACGGAATTTCATTTTGAATATTATACGCACCGCGCATTTTTGAGTGAGGAAGATTTTTTGTAGGTTGGCAGGGTGCCCCCAAAAAAGAATCCCGAAACGAATAATTGAAGTAAAGTTAGCCTGATATACAAGTATTAGGGTATTTGCATCTACCTTTTGGTTCAGTATTCTTAAGGAGTATATTACTTTATTTGCTCTCTTATTTAATTCAAACGTGTGTTCTTTCCAGTTTAGGTGATCATCAATGGTTAGTCCAAGGCAGCGTGTTTTTTGTGTTGAATCAAATTGTGTTTTTCCGAACTGGATGTTTTCCAAATATGATTCCGATCTTTTTGGTTTAAATACCATGCATTGTGTTTTAGATTCGTTTAATGTCAATTTATTAAACTTAAACCAGTCAAGTAATGCCTTAATTAGTTCGGTGTTGTTCTCAATGATATTCTCCATGTCTTTGTGTAATAGTGTTAGTGTAGTGTCATCTGCATAATTTACTAGTTTATGGTTTCCTAGATGCTTTAGGTAGTCTGATAGGTCGTTTATATAAATGACGAACAGAAGCGGCCCCAGAATGCTTCCCTGCGGGACACCCACATTCACCTCAGAGAAGGTGGATCTGTAATTGTTTTGATTAGCTTTAACTTGTGTGCATTGGGTTCTCTGATTTAAATAAGATTTAATAAATTGCAGCGCATTACCTCGCACACCATACAGATCCAACTTTCGGAGGAGACTGCTATGGTCCACACAATCGAATGCCTTAGAGAGGTCAAGGAACAGACTGCAAGGCACCACGTCCTTTTCAATTGATGTAATTATCGTGTCAACTATTTCAAATACCGCTGTGGAAACATTCCGATCAGTTATGAACCCATGCTGGTTTTTACTTAGTAATTTGAATTTTTGAAAATAATTTAGTAGTCTGTTACAGAATAGCTTTTCGAATATTTTACTAAAACACGGTAGGAGGCTTATCGGTCGATAATTTTCCAGCATGTTTTCATCTCCTTTTTTGTAGATCGGGACTACTAAGGCTCGTTTTAGTAAGTCAGGAAAAATTCCTTGTTCGAAAGCTAAATTAATTATGTAAGCTAATGGATCAGCTATGGATTGTATGATTTCTTTTATCAAGGTGATTGGCATATTATCGATATCAAGACTCGTACTATTTTTCATTAGTTTAACAGATGTTATTATTTCATTAGGCGTGACTGGAGAGAGTAAGAAAGAATTTGTTTGTCTTTTAATATTTTCATCAATGTCTATCTCAGGTATTTGTGCATTCAATTTAGGTGCAATGTTGGTAAAATATGTATTAAAGTTTTCAGCAATTACGTTTAAGTTCGTGCCAGTGGGAATTTTGTTAATTTGTTTGTTTTTAGTGTTAGTGATTTTGTTTACTACGTCCCATGTGGCTTTTATTTTATTGCTTGATTGGGTTATTTGTAAAGAATAGTATTTCGTAATTGAGTCGTTAATTTTGTCATCATAGTATTTTTTATATTCTTTGTATAGTTTGTGAGCGTTTTCATCTTTAGTCATTCTAATGGAGAGGTAGTCCAGTATGTATTTTAAGTCTTTGATTTCATTGCTATATTTACATATTTTTGTTTGTTTTGCAAGTGGTTTTTTTTTAGTTAAGGGGAAGCATTGGTTGAATCGTTCCGTTATTAGATTTGCAAATGTTTCCCATAGTTCATTGACTTGCGAGGTAGGTGAATTGTAAACTATATTCCAGTTGACTAATTTTATGTTGTCGATGAATTTGGATTTATTTGTTTCATTAAATATCCTAATTTTTATAGTTAGGTTTACTGATTTGTGGTTATTTAAATCTGAGTTTAACATGATTTGTTGACCTAGGTGGTCAGATATATGGTATTGAATTACCCTACTTATATATGTGTTAAAATTTGTGAGTATGTTGTCTATTGTACTTTTACTCGTTTTAGAAATTCGCGTGTTTTCAGATATTGTTACTTTTACGTCATAAGAATTTAATAATGCGTTAAATTTTTCACTATTCTCACTAGTGCTGCTAAAATCAATATTAAAATCCCCCATGATAACATAGGGCTTTTTTTGGTGAAACAAAATTTCTAAGATATTTATGAATGTTAATTCAAATAAATTATAATTAGGGTTAGGTGGTCTGTAAGTACATACCGCTGTAAAAATTAAGTTGTTTAAAGTAATGTCAGCGGAAGCTACTTCAATGACATTGCAGATCGATTTGTTTATAATGTCCAGGCGTTCCTTAAATTTGATGCCCTATGTAACGAAGAGAGCGGCTCCACCATGTTTCCCCCGTTCGCGGCAATAGGATGAGGCGAGTTGGAGATTATATAAGTTGAGGGCTAGTAGTTCGTCTTTGCACTTCCAGTGTTCTGTTGCTCCAAAGATTATACAATCCGCATTTTCTTGAATCATGTAGTTTATTTTATTTATGCTATTTCCCAGGGATTGCACATTTTGGTGTATTATTGTAAAACGGGTATTGAGAGAATGGTGTGATGAGCACTTTGTTTGTTTCTGTGATTGCTATATTTGGTTTCCTTCATATTGTACTTTTTGTTTATATAGCTGAATGTGTTGGATGTATGTTGGGCATTTTGGATCTTTTGACGAGTGATTGACATCTATTTGAGTTTGATTTGGATGTTTATCGTTGTATTTGACACAGTTTATGCATTTTTTCAATTCCTCATTTGAACAATTTTTTAAATCGTGGTCTCCGGTACAGTGCGGGCAGGTCCGATTGCCTTTGCAGTGTTTAGCAGTGTGTCCATAAAGGCTGCACTTAAAACATCGCATAATGTCCATAGTTTCTATAGCATGACACCATTTCCATCCAATATGTAAGCCGCCATTCTCAGTGATGGTTTTAAAAGTGTTTATGTCCGTCTCTACAATTAAATTCGATGTTTTCTCGTATTTAATTGTCCTCAGTATTTTAAATTGAGCGTTTTCGTTAAATTCATTTTGCTTTATCACCGATGCGGAGTATACTTCATTTGTGAGGTCACTAGTATTTACTTGGTATATTTTCAAGCGGGGGAGCTTTTTTTCAGGAATTCTTACTGTGAAGTCATTTTTATCTGTTTGGTTTCTTTCAATATTCGTTTTAATTCGGTCTTGCGCTGTCTTGTTTGTGCAATTGATGATTATTTTACCAGTTTTGGTTTCTTTAATATTATTAATACCGGGCCCTAAATTAAAAGGATTTAAGCTTGTTCTGATTTCCTTTAAGTTATTGTTGTCTGTGGGTTCTAGAATTAGTACATTTGTATTATTTTCTACCACCTTACTATAAGTTTTGGCAGAGTTATTTACTTCAGGCGCCATCTCTGTTTGGTTAGTTGAGTTTGATTTGTTTATTGATATGATGCTTTCTGTAATTTTATTTTTGTTTACTTATAGCAGCTGCTCCAAAAGGGAGTTATTTTTATTTAATAAGTTTATTTTGTCTCTTAGTTCTTGTATTAATATATTCTGGTGATTAATCGTACCCTTTAGATGAGTTATTTCCCATTGATGACATAAGTTTTCCTCCACAGTATCTGGTGTTTTAGGGGGCACCGTTATTTTAAGGTTAGAATTTCCGCAGCAATTAACAGCATCTTCACCGATTCGATCAAGTTTTTTATACTTCTTCACACATGACGGGTGAAAACTACGATCACAATTTATGCACTTTATTCCATTTACTGCCTGTGATTTGCACAGACAATCCCGATTTTCAGTTTGTTGTTGACCACCGGTCGCCATCTCTACGAAACGTTCAACGTTCAATATTGCGTTGAGCGAAGAACAAAGTGCTTTTTAACAATTTTTAGAGTTCGCTGTCCTTAAAAGTAGTACGTGTGTTTTATTTATAAATTAATTGCTATATTGGGGTAAGTTAATTTAAATAAAAACAATTAAAATAATTTTTTTAAACCTAATTATATTTATAGATTAAAACAAAATGAATTGCATTACTTGCAAAAAAGCATTTTCTTCAAAAAGCAATTTACAAAGGCACGAGGATAGTTGTGGAAAATCTATGCGAATTACTTGTAAAATTTGCAATAAAGATTTTTCCAGGGAAGATGCGTTGAAACGACATATAAGATCTGTCCATGTCGAATCGATTCTGTGTTCGGATTGTGGGCAAATTTTTAATTCGGCGTTGGAGTACACCAATCATACCCACACTTTTATTTCAACACCTAAACCAACTCTTAAAAGAAAAAATTCGAATGCAGCAGATAATTCCAACAAAAAGTATTGCCGACATTGCGATGTGACAATAAATAACCCTACACTCTTTTCGGCTCATTTAAAATCGAGGAAACATCAAAGCAATCTTCCCCAATCAACGGAAAATGGTGTCATACGTATTAAGAGCAGTTTTAAGAAACGTATTGCTACTTATAAAATAAACGCACCAAAAGAACCAATTGATATTGATTTTGTTACATTTTTAGATCATATAAAAAATAAAGTATATAATTGCATTAAAGAGTCAGTACAAAATACCAGCATTAAGGTAAATTTGGAATTGTTTGGGTATTTTATTAAACCTAATGGCACATATGAAAATATCCAAACTGAATTGAAATCTTTTAACACAAAATTCACTATTGTAACAAAATCAAGTGATATTGGGAATTTATATAAAAACTGGTGCAAAGTACTCCAAACGAAAAGCGAAGAATTTCAAGTAAGAATTTATTAAACATAATGGTTTATAAGTATTTTATTCATTTATTTATTTTAGGAAAAAGATAGTGGATGGGCTTTTTATGCGGTGTCACATTTGGAAATTAACATCAATAAATATACACCATTAAAAGGATCTTCATATATGAAATTGCCATCTGATATTGATAATAAAAAGGCATGCATCAATATTCAAAATGCTGATGGTGCATGTTTGGCTTCGTGTATCGTTGCGGCTCTTTATCCATCTGAACACAACGTAAGTAGGACAACGAGTTACCCAAAATATGAAGATGTTCTAAATTTGAAAGGTGTTACTTTTCCTGTTTAATTGGACGATGTTAAAAAAATTGAAGTTTTAAATGATATTAGTATAAATATTTAAGGTTTAGAGTTTAGTAAAAAATTAAATAAAAACTTAGTAGTAGGTCCAATTCATCTTACACAAAATAAAAAAAATAAACATATTAATTTGTTATACATTGAAGAAGGCACAAAAAGTCATTACATTTTAATCAAAAACCTATCCAGATTACTTTCTTCACAAGTATCATCCTATGAACATAAGACATTTTGGTGTGATGCCTGTTTAACCTTTTTTTCATCTCAGTTACGCTTAGATCAGCATTGTTTAAATGATTGTAGCCATGTTTACACAATTCTTCCGTCAGAAGATTTAAAATTACAAAAAAATGGCGATTTAATTCCTGGCAATATATTAAAATTTCAAAATTATCAAAATAAAATGAAAGTACCATTTTGCATTTATGCGGATTTTGAGTCACTAATCCAACCAATTTCAACATGTCACCCTGATCCATCTGGCACAAGTTACACCGAAAATACTCACATTCATGTACCCTACAGTTTTGCTTATTATATTGTGTGTTCATATAATAATTCCTTTAATAAATTTAAAACATATACGGGCTTAGATTGTCAACAAGTTTTTATAAAATCCATAGAAAACGAAACGCAGATAATATATGAAAATCATCTTAAACCGATAGTTAAAATGAATAATTTAGATCCTTTAGATAAATTAGTATTTTATGCAACAGATGACTGTCATATATGTGGTAAAATTCTGGATGATGATAGGGTAGCTTGTCATCTCACAGATCGATTTATTGGACCCGCTCATAAAAGGTGCAATTTAAATTACAAGGTACCGAATTTTATACCTGTTTTTTTTCATAATTTGGGAGGATATGATAGTCATCTCTTCATAAAAGAATTATGTGAACATGCAAATAGTAACCTCAATAAGACTAATGACGAAATGGACCCTACTTGTAGCAATGATGATTACGAATACGATGAAGAGGATGACGAAAATTATAAAGATTTTCCAAAGATTGATTGCATTGCACAAACCAAAGAAAAATATATTTCTTTTTCGAAAAAAATTAAAGTTGATATGTATTTGGATAAAGAAGAAAAAATGAAGAATCTACACATTAGATTAAGATTTTTAGATTCATTTAAATTTATGAATTATAGTTTGGATAAATTGGCAAAAAATTTGACAGCTGAAAAATTTTATCATTTAAAAACACATTTTAATGCTTTGGAAAAATTTAAATTGGTTACTAAAAAAGGAGTATTTCCGTATAGTTATTTAGATTCAATGGAAAAATTATTAGATGAAAAATTACCTGAAAAAATCATTTTTTTAATTCATTAACTAATTCAAACATATCAGAAGATGACTACCGGCATGCAATTAATGTTTGGACATCTTTTTCGTGTAAAAACTTAGGAGAATATTCAAACATACATCTTAAGACTGACGTATTACTTTTGGCTGACATATTTGAAAATTTTAGATTAATTTGTATGAATACATATGACTTAGATCCAGCTCATTATTATACTGCTCCTGGGCTTAGTTGGGATGCTATGCTTAAATATAGTGATGTAGAATTGGAATTAATAACTGATTTAGACATGTATCAAATGATAAAGAAAGGTTTAATAGGGGGTATTTGCCAGTGCAGCCTACGTCATGCGAAGGCGAATAATAGATACATGTCTAAATTTGATCCTCAAAAAACATCACCGAAGCTCAAAATATTAATGCGGATTCTAAAAGTTCTCAATTTAAACGAATTTTGACAAAGCTGAGTCATTTGACTAATTTAACTAATTCCTGTTTAGTCACATTTAGTGCCTCACACATCTCCTCTGCCTTCTCAAGAAACGAATTGACTGATTCGCCCTTCTCGCCACTGAAACTTAAATTCCATTACCAAATGTTAGCTGTTCGCTGTGGACTTGGGTATGGGCTACTAGTCCTTATAGGTGCGCGTACCCTGGGGTCATCGTCCTCCTCGGAAGAGCTTGTCACTTCCTCGGATTCTCCTTCTTCGGAGTCTGAAGCGGCTTCTAAGGGCATCGCCGCCGATGATAGTCGCAAACTCCGTCGATTCTTGCGGATTGTAGTTTCCGCCATTGACGTCAGCGATATTTTATCCACGACAAGTTTGGCTTTCGTAGATTTTTCGTCTTCCTTGGTTGTTACTATCCGTTTAATCCTTGCCCTTAAATAAGCTAACCTGCTCTTAAGCCGTTTGTGTTCCCCGCTCTCTGAAATCCCAGAGAATTCAAGCGCCAATTTTTCTAGGTCCTTCATAGTTTCCTGGACGCCTTCAACATCCTGCTCAAATGTATTAGGGTGTTTAGGGTACTCCAGCTTATTACCATCTTTCTAAAATCGAACTGCACTACGTAATTGCGCCCTCGTGGCTACACATGTCCCTGTACCTGCAAATCCTCTAATCTTCAGTTCGTAAGCCAGCTCCTCGGCCTTCAGCCTATTTATTTCAAATCCAATATCCATATTTAAATATACCTAATTTCTGCGAAAGTACCACAATAACGAAACCTACTAATTTGCAAGAGGAATACGATACAAAAAAAACTGCAAAGAAACAACAAACACAAAAAATGGCCTATCTAAAACAGTAAGGGTCAAGTTCTATTAACTCCAATGTATTTGTAATTTTTCCATTAAAACTGCCCCACGTTGGGCGCCAAAATGTGACGTTTTATTTTCGTTAACAAGTTAAATGATTTATTATAAAAAAAAACTTACTCAAATAATTCCGTATCCTAATACGCGCAATGAAATAATTATGAGATGGGTGGTTGGCTCCGACAGCTCTGTGAAGATGGGAGTGAGTCAAATTAAAGAAAAATACCAGGGCGCCACGCGACTTTACAAACCACCCTCGCTCAAAAATAAATCGCGAAAATTCTGAAATCTCACAAGTATCTCTTAGTTGCTGTTCAATAAAAAAACTACAATTACAATTTGCTTCAAGCTCTTCAACAACAAAAAGGTAAGTACGATCAACTCAATGCTAATAAGCAATGTTGTGCAGGTAAGTGAATGTTGCTATCACCCCTAATGATACTGTTGTTCAATTTTTTTTTTGGACGATATTCAAAATACAAACAAGTTTTCACCTTTAAAAAAATATATTAAAAAAATGAGATAGTATAAATAACAGTAATATAATTGCTCTGAATACTAGAGATATCACCAGGGTGATTCTTGTAAGTAATAAAAACCAGATTTAATATTCAAGTAATGTCCTAAATAATTAATCAAGAGGGCTATATTGTAAAATGCCGCAAAAACAACACTGATCATCAGTTTTATCATACGAGAAATAATAACGTTATTTGTCGTGTACAATATGTGTACAAATTTCTTAATATCTAATAAATCAAAAACATTTCAATACACCTTCAGCTCTAAACTCAGCTCAATAATAATAATTAAAAAAAATATTATGATGAGTTGGTAGTCCAAACTCAAAATTACACCAGAAGGGTATAAAAAAATATATAATAAAAACACAATTGCTTATTATCTTGATTTAAAAAAAAACAATTAATCGCTATATTTTACCAACACTCAGTAATTAGAGCGAACTATGAAATACTTTAGTTTGAGGACAAACAACTTGAATTTAAATTAATTAAAAAAATGATTCTGTTCAATAATAATACCAAAAATATACACTCTGTATTCGAGTTTGCAAAATCTAATTGAATCTTCGTCATCTAATTTTGACTCAATAAACCATTCAAAATTTAATTTGAACTAATGGGTAAATCTCCCAACGAAATTTTCCAAAATATCTTAATATATTAAGCTAATCTGTTTTAGATTTTAGGCCACCATACAGGAATCCACGATCACAATGTTCATGACAGGTTCACAAAAAAAACTCCAAGATGTAGTTCCAACACTCAAAGTGCGTCGCCAAAATAAAATTGTTGTACTCGCCAACCAGGACCAGGACACCAAAATGGCTTCCAAACACAACTTGGTTGAAAGAAAAACTCCAAGCGAAATCCACAAATTTGGGTCAAAGGACTAGGCCCGTGCAAAAAAAACCCAGATGTGCGGGTTTTGTTAATTATCGGATGAAGAAAAGTGAAGCACGTGTTGCTTCAAAATACCGGCCATGAAAATCGGACTACGTCGTTTCACGGCAAGCGGACCAATTTTCCAAATAATCGTCCCTCTAATACCAGTGATTAATTCTGCCAGGTAATCTTCAAAGTGGGAAAAGTAAAAATCCGTTTCCAAAGAACGATAGTATTTTCAAATAATTCGGACACTTAAAACCACTTCGAGCAACTAGTAAGTACGCTTCAATATTCTAGAATGATCTCCAAATTTGCAATCGAGAAAAATTAAACACATACCACATGTGCGCACCAGACTCAAAATTGAATACGCGCTAAGCAACTTTGGAAATTGCGATAAGATCAAGTTTGGTTGCCTAAGATAAAACCTTACCAGAAAATAAAATCGACTTAAATAATCTCGAAATACGTTGGTAGCAAAAAAAATGCTACAACATGAAAAATAAGTTAAACCTACAAAAATTAACTAAAATACCTCCAATATTAATTATATTTCCAATTTCTTCAATAAATATGAATTATAAATACATTTATGAGATTTTACATTATTTAAAAAAATATTTATTAACACAACAGCGGATTTTTAAATTCAAATTTTGACAAGTACTGTCAGATAAATTTTAATTACCTTTCATTTACGTTTAAATTGAAAGCAAATGACAGTTAAAACTAATAGAGTGGTTTCCTTGTGGAACCTATGTTAATAATCGAATACAATCGCCAAAAGGATTAACCTGATGGTAGATATAAATGACCTTTATTATAAGGCACTTTAGGACAATGGTTACTGTTACAAACAAGAAGTAATGCCCGGGCTAATAAATTCGTACGCGCTTTACAAAGGTATCTGGCAACTGACTCACACCTCACGCTGGATTGAAATGTTTCCCACATTGGGTGTTATTGTCACGCGCACACATTGCTTGCGTTCATTCGTTTATTTATAAAAACAGCTAAAACCGGCGCATACTCATAAAAAGAAATCCGGTACGCGCTCATGTAACATACTGGAATGAAACATTCTAGCAATGGAGAAATAACTTGCCGAATGTCGTAAATAGTATCTTGCCTACTTGATAGGAGGTGCTTAGAAGTGCCAGAGGATGTGTCCTACAAAAATAGAAGGAATTTGCAAGCCCTTTGCCGCCACCGAGGTCCCTTATCGGTTCTACTTTTTACTAATAAATGACTAATAATTATTATGGATTTAATTTGGACGTTTCGTATGAGAGGTAATAATTTCAATGTTGCCTGACTGTGCAATAAAGTCTTACGATAACCTGTAAAAGATATTTTATATTTAATTGACCCCGTAATATTACAAATCTTATTACAACTATTAAAACTATAGCCATTGAATTTACAATAAAAGTTTCAGAGCTCCAGGGAACTGGAAAAGTCATTTTTTATCAAATATTTTTAAAATTGCAAAAAAACGACAGTGTAAAAATTGTTTAATTGTAAAAAATATATTCTTAAATTGTAGGTTTATTTGAATAAAATAAATACTTAAAAATTAATTTCTAATCAAGTCATAACAAATATGTATTTATTTGTACAATATTTATACTATTAAAGTCAATAAGTCATGGTAAATAAATGGCATAGGGAACCAAACTACTTTGTTTGTTAGAAACACCGTGGATAACACCAGCATCGTTGTCTAATTGTGGAAAAATTAATTAATTTCAATTGCGTTTTTTGGCGAAATATTTTACACTATTGTATATTTATTTCTTATTTACATGTGGCATAAGTTTCATTGTTGTACAAAATGCTCCCAAAACCCGATAACGTCCTTTGGTATGTGGCTATGTAATAGTAAAATGTATTTCTAGGCAATATGTTTTTATTTCATTCCGTTACGTAAGTGGTCAAAAATAGGTCATCGGCATGCAAAATTTCTTATAACTTTTTAATGGCTAAATAAAACTTCATAAAACTTTACTTGTAGCTAAGCAGTGAAATTATAAACTTTTTTTGTCTCCTACAAAATTTTTCTATCTCCTTTATTTTAGGCAGAAAAAAATAATTTTCATGTAGTGCATAACCTAACTTCAGAAAAATATTTAAATTTTTCGCCAAAAGTTATGTACAAAGTTACACTACATGTTCTTGAGACCATAATAAAATTATTTAACCAAACTTATTTTAATCCAAAAGTGCTTCGTTAAGTGTCTAGTGACCTTGAAATATCATATCTTTTTAAATAACTTTCACGAAGAATATAGGCTTAAAGAAGCACCTATCGTTCCATTTTGGTCTCAGGAATATACTGTGTTAAATTGTACAGACCTTTTAGCGAAAAATTTAAATATTTTTCCAAAGTTAGGTTATGTACCACATGGAAATATTTTTTTTCTGCCTAAAATAAAGGAGATAGAAAAATTTTATAAGAGACAAAAAAAGTTTATAATTACACTATTTAGCTACAAGTAAGGTTTTATGAATTTTTATTCGGCCATTAAAAAGTTATAAGAAATTTTGCATGTCGATGACCTATTTTTGACCACTTACATAACGTGAAAAAGTAAAAACAAATTGTCTGGAAATACCTTTTTCTATTACATACCAATTTATGTTATGATCGTATGAGCCAATTTTTGGTAATTTAAAAAATACAAAATAGTTTTAAGAACTTTAATGGTCTGTAGCACCTTAACGAAGCACTTTTGGATATTGATAAGTTTGGTTAAATCGACTTATTTTGGTCTTAGGAGTATGTGGTATCGTTGTGTACAGATCTTTCAGGGACACCCTGTATATGTATGTTGTTTTTCTTCTTTGTACTTATTGGTGTAGCAACCGTTAAACTATTATTATTATTATTATTTGTGAATACCTATTAATTAAAAGTAATAAATAAGCTTCGAACCTTTGGTTGTACAGGCAGTGGTTGTTCCTAAAGATTTCCTCAAAAAGAATAAAAGCCTTAAAATTCAAAAATCAGATAAAGGGGGGAACGTTACAATGTTTTAAAGGGATGAATACTATGGAAGTATGGAAGCACTGGTAAGTAATGTTAATATATATATATCAAGTACTGAATAAGGACGCAACGAACAAGTACCAAAGGTTGACTAATGAAGTGGTTAAGCAACTACAAATGAAGGTTACATAAACGACACAACTAAAAAACAACTAACAAGATAGAATTCGGTACCACCACGACTTTACGGTTTGAGGAAAACTCACAAAACCAACATTGCATACAGACCGGTAGTAAGCTGTACATACAATATTTCAAGATGGTTACATAACACCCTTAAACCATTAGTCTCAACCTGAGACGCAGGAGGAGAAAGAAATAATTAAAACTTCTTTTAATGTAGAAAAATATTTATTAAATTCCCAAATTAACCTTTAGACAATTTGTTGTAATTTGTTAAGTAATCAGCCGCCAGCATATAAGTGGAGAAGGGCTGGGTTGTATTCAATAAAATATCTAAAATTAGGGCGCCTCGTGTTTGTATGATTACTTACAATTCTATGGCAGGTAGATTATAAAATGAATGGTACCAAACACGAGTACCACCGTATATTGTAAACTAAAGGTGAAACAATTTATTACTAGTAGTATTGTTATGACCACTGGTAAAGATTTTTAAATAATTAACTAAACAAATAATGATAATTATAGGTACCATAAGCTTATGCTCCCCTCACAAATGTACAAAAAAATATCAAATTAAATACGCAATATCATGAGAGACACTCTCCAGTAGCAATAAGATACCAAAAGGTATTCAATATCAATTAAGATTTAAATAATAATAATATGAATTAATAATGACTTCCGATAATTGACCAAGTAATGAAAAGTATTGTTACCACTAAGTGTGACTATATTACCTCTGATCGAAAATTCAACGGTTTAAGGAACCACACAATTAATAAAATTTTAAAATACTCACATTAATGGGCCTATATCAAATGCGCTAAATATTCTGAAGGGGTTTAAATTCGTAACTTGACTTGAATATTAACAAAACTAAACAGATAATCACAAGAGCGTAACAAAAGGAAATTTCCCACCTTTAGCTGACGAGAATATGATGCCAAGTGGCTCTGGTACTTCACAAGCTCCGAATACAAACTGCACAACAGCTCCCAGAATAACCACCATCCACTCAGCTCCTTTGTCAGCTACAAAAACTCCAATTGAGTGCACCTTGGGATTTTTCCCAACACAACCACTTAAAACCCTCGCAATGAAGACTAAAGTAATGTCCATCAACGGGTTTAAAATCCAGAAAATCAAAAGAGCGACCCAATACAAAAAGGCCTAAAAGTCAAAACCTAAGTCCACATGGTTTACACTATTTCCAGAATTTACCTTAGATGGAAATGGCCTTCGATAAAAATATATAATTCCTCTTCAAGAACGGGGTGTTTGTCTGCGATGCAACGAAAACTAAAAGGATCGGTGTTAATATTCAATGGATGATTCAAGATTAAGCATCATCATACCTTTAGCAAAAGGGCGAAACCCCGAAATGTGACACAAATCCGACAAAGTCGATTGCCATCCAACAGCAAATATTCCCACTAGTAATGAAATCCAGCCAAATCGCTGTGCGAAAACTTCCACAACTCAAATCCACCAAGGAAGAAATCACCAGTGCGAAACACTACTTAGGAAAATTCACAAAATTGCAAACTGATGCTCACTGCTACAACTGCAGACTAAAAGTGAACCACGCCAACTAGAAAACCGGGGCAATTGTTAATAACAATAGTTTATTTGAAAATAGAGATGTCAGAGGGCAGCATCTCCCGAGGAAAAATTGGCAGTATGAATCTTATTACCAAATTTTAAAAAATGTTACCACAACAGCTGATTTCCTGCAACGAGCAATGTAAACAAACCAAGTTTGTCGATGTTAATTAATCGTGAACGGTCTAAATAGTGGACTGAAACCCCTATAATTTTGGGAAGACACTCCACTAAATGTAAGTAACTATTTGTTTAATTTACATTAATATTATCAGATCTTATGTCTAAAAGTTATTACTTGCAGGCCTACTATTTCCTAACGATACAATAAAAATCTCAACAGCTGACTCCAAGCAGATAATTTTTGACCAATGCTGAACCTATGACAAAGGTGATAAAATGGTAAGTACCACTGTAAACAATTTTAAACTAACGAACTATTTATTTCCAGGTGCTGGCGAGGATTGAAAATGAGAAGTTATGCAACCCAATTTACTCCTTGATGTGAAAATTAATGATAATAAATCAGAAAATTACAATTATTATTGCTTCATTATTTTGAACCGTTACAAACCTTTGATACTGTAGTAAATAACTCTTTTGACTTTGCTGACTTCGTACAAGGGTTTGTAGGTTCGGAGGGCTACAAAATGATTTCCTTGGATGTTGTGTCATTGTTCACAAACATACCAAGTTTTTTTTTGGTGACCAGAAAAAAGCACAGACGATAAATACGCACAGAAAAAAGCGCACACCCATAAATGCACACAAGAAAAAAGCGCACACAGAAAAAATCGCACACGGAAAAAAGCGCACATGGATAAAAGCGCACACGGAAAAAAGCGCACATGGATAAAAGCGCAAACGGAAAAAAGCGCACACATATAAAAGCGCACACGGAAAAAAGCGCACACGGAAAAAAGAGCACACAGAAAAAAGGGCACACGGAAATAAGCGCACATTTCTCATAGAAATAATTAATAATGATCGTAATATAAATATAATCCTGTTTTTATATCTTTCATTAAGTGACATGAAGTCTTTCAAAAACGATTTCAAAAAGTGGGGATTTCCATTTAAAAAAATCGATGATGACGTCATTGCAAAATCCAAAGTGACGTCATTTAGACTTTTTTAAAATCAAGAGATGGCATTTTAAAAACTAAAATTGACCCGTCCGAGCGATTTTCTCAAAAAAATTAAATACGGCATTTACGAATTTTGTTCCGAACTTTATCATCACCCTGTATGTATATTATCCCTAAAAAAATACTACTATTATTTATTTATATTATTTCATTGCTAATGCATTTTGACTAATTTTGATTTTAAGTCAAATTTATTTTTTCACTCCCAATAGTGTAAATGTGTCATTATTATGTTGTTTGAAGGTGCGTATCTAGATTTTACTGTCCTTAATTGATTGCCAATGACGACGGGAAATAATAATTATTATTTCCCTGATATTATTTCCCAATTCATTTTGGTGCAAATATGACATATTATTTAGTAAATTTTCTATAAAAAATTATAAAAATTGTATAATAAACAAGGGTGCAGCGTTTCAAATTAACAATTTAAAGGTTAATAATTTTAGTTTAGTAAATTGATTTTTTTGAGTTTTTGGGGAGTATAATTTGGGGGGGGTGTACAGGGCAAATCAACCCCTACATTTCATCCATTTGTTATTATCTTTCATTTGCGGGGTCTATTTTGAAATTTTTATTGGAAATCGGTTTTTATTTTTTTCTCGAAAACTATACAAGTTACCGGTTTAAATTTTTTTCCAAAAATAAACACCGTGGACAGACGCGTTTTAAAGAATATTTGGTTAAAATCGGTTAAATAGTTTTTTTGGAAAATATTTGCAAATTTTGGGACAATTTTGGTACATATGTGGCTCTGGAGGGCGAAATTTTAAGCCAATAATTAAAATATTCACGGAATTTGGTGGAGGAGGTGGCGGTACAAAATTTAAGCTATTTAACATCTCGGTGGTGCTGATAGTTTCGAAGATCTTAATTATTTTGTGAAAAGTGAAAAATTTCAGACCGAAATTTTGGCTCCAAACGGAGATTTTGCTTATTTTAGCCACATTTTCAGTGATAACTCGAAAACGAAAAGAGACAGCAAAGTGACTTTTTATTTGTCGTAAAGTGTACATTTAAAGCTTTCAGAGAAGGTATATAACGTGGGGGTGAAATAGATTTTGGGGGGTTGATGAGACCGAAACGCGTCAAAAATAGCGACATTTTTAAATGCGATCTTAAAACAAATATTTTTTCGGTACTTTATCGAAATTCAAGAAATCCTACGCTTGGGCGGTTTCAGATCGAAATTTACATTCGAGTAAGCTTTTGAAATAGGAAATCGGTTAAAAAATCGCCCGACTGTAGCCGTCAACCCCTAAATTCGAAATTTCGAATTTAATTCGACATATCTTCCGAACCCCGTCGAAAATAGAAAATCCTCACGCGCTACCGGATGTAGAACTTATTCCTTTATAGGATAGTGTAGAAAAATGTAGTCATTTTTGGAAACTGGGGGCCAAAAGTAGTACACCCAACTTACCGCGCTTAGCCCCATTTTTGGAACATATTACTCGCGATCTTTTTTCAAAGTCCAGGACTAAAATTAAAAAATGCCGATTTTTTTGGTTGTAAAGAACAAAGTGGGTAGGCGAATAAAAAATATTCGGCGTCTCTAGGAGGTCTAAATCAAAAGTTAAGAATTTTCAAAGTCGGCGTCAAAAAAGCACTTATTTTAAAACACAAATTTGAGGGCGCCAAAAGTACAGAAATAATTGAGATATCAAAAAGAGCGCCCGTTTCAAGGCAAAGTCTTGTATGTAGATTAGGAATAAAAAACCGCGATTTGTTTTCACTTGCCGATCTTCTTAGCGAAGCCGCACAGTTTGAGCACTTTTGCCGCCCGAGAAAACGCTAAATTTGTACAATCGGCGTGCCGACACCGCGACGCCCCACCGTCGCGCCTGGAGACTTAAAAATGGCCTTGGTCCATCCCCAGGATTTGAGAATAAATGGGGCCAAATTTCGTCGCTTCTCTTTAAAACCGGACGGGTGTGCGATTTTTCAAATTTGACGCCGGCGAAAACCGTAAAAAGCAAGAAAAATCGACCATTTTCGAGTGTTAGAGTGCTTGGAAAAATTTAAATTTCGAACCCCGCTTAGAATCCGCATCCCTCTTCATGATGCAACCGGAATGTGCGCTTTTTTTCGTGTGCTCCTATTTCCGTGTGCGCTTTTTCCGTGTGCGCTTTTTTCTCTGTGTGCTTTTTTCCATGTGCGCTTTTTTCTTGTGCGCTTTTTTCTGTGCGCTTTTTTCGCGTGCGCTTTTTACATGGAACCTTTTTTAGCAGAGCGGTCATAAGGTGTTTTTTGTCTGATTTTAAAATATGGAAATGCATCATAAAGAGGAATGTTTATTCTAAGCGGAGTACGAATTTTAAATTTGTCGAAGCAGGGAAACACTTCGAAAAATAATTATGAATAAAATGTTCAAAAATGAATAATTTCTACTTTCTACAAACGGTTGCGCGTAGGGATTTTTGTTTTTTCGAATGGGTTCAGAAGTTATGAGCAAATAAAGTCGAAATTTTGAATCCAATTTTTTGCACTATTATTAAACATTGGTAATTTCCAAGTATATTTTTGACAAAAAAAAATTTTTTTCTGAACTTTCAAAACAAATTTTGGATTTTTTTTTGGTAAGTTTTTAAAAAAGAATCTACTAAAACTACTCTTAAATAATTTAAATAATTAAAATAAATTGTAAATTATGAAATGTATTCGGCCGTTTTTGAGAAATTAATATTTATAATTTTTAAAATGCGATTTTTGCAAATATCTTTATTTTTTCAAATGAGTAAGTACACTTGAGGTTTATACCTACATGTTGTGTATCACTATAATAAGAAAAAAAATCCTTCATCGACATGGGCGATGGCACCACTATCATGCCATTTGAAAAAAAAAAGCATTTTAAAAATTATGAAAATTAATTTCTCAAAAACTGCTCAATGAATTTTCCAATTTATTTTAGCCATTTAAATTATTTAAGAGTAGTTTCAATAGATTTTATTTAAAAAAATATTTAAAAAAAATCCAAATTTTTTTTTAAAGTTCAGAAAAAAAATTTTTTTGTCATAAATATATTTGGAATTTACAAATGTTTAATAAGTACAAAAAATAGGGTGTTAGATTTAAAATAAGATAGTTGATGTCATTTCCGGTGAAACCGAAATTAAAATTTTTCTTAGTGCAATAAATGCGTTTTCTTATGCCATATAATATACTAAAATTCAAATAAATATTTTCATAAATAAAGAAATTACAGAGCTGGCCCTAGTTTCGTCGACACCCCGTATTTTCCTCGGAATGGGACAATTCGGCGCGGCCAACTCAGCGCGAGCCAACTCGGCGCGAGCCAACTCGGCGCGAGCCAACTCGGCGCCAGCCAACTCGCTAGCCAAGTTGGCGCAGGAATTAGTTTGTTACATAGAATAAAGTAAGTTATAAGTGCTAATTAAATTTATTTTATTACCAAGATAAACAATATTATAGTATTACCATAAAAATAAAATAAAAAATATATTATGTATAAACAAAAAAATAAAATAATATTAATTTTAAAAATACTATTTTTGTCCCATCTGATAATTATAAGCAATTTCCCTAAGATACTCTAGCTTATTTCTCTTATAGTAATCTTGGACCAGGCGTAGGATTCTGGCATCTGCATCCCGATACTTTTTAAGTTTGGTAGGTGGTAAATTTCCAGCAACAAGAGACTCGTAATAAATATCACGACTTCTTTGTACCTTATGAAGTCCATCTATTAGCTTCCATATGGTTGGATGGTCCATTCCAAGTTCCGATTGAAGTCGACGGTGAGCAGCTTCTGCGTGTTTATTTGTTCTATCCGAACCATCTAGAGTCCTCAAATAAACATTCCAAATTGACCACGAAAATAATGGGACATTTCTTCCATTTCCACGTCTATTTGGTCGCCCAATAGGTAGGCTAGGCTGGGAAGCCTAGGCTAGGCTAGGTTAGGTTAGGTTACGTTTGCGTAAGCACGATTTGGGTTGGCCTCCGTAAATAATATTGGAATTTCATTGGTTTTAAGTGGATTTAATTGATGATTTCTGATAGATTGATAGTGGTAATGATGGGCTGCATTTTGGTTGTTTAAGATCTGAGAGGCATCGTTGGTGAGAGCTAATATAACAATTTTTTGAATTTATACCACATATTCACACATATTCTTACATTGATTGACATTTCGACATCTGTCTGTCATACATTGACAGGTGTATGTCAGTTTTGACATCTGTCATCTGTCTTTTATCAGTTTTGACAGCTGTCATCTGTCACTTTAACAACTGTCAATGTTCTTTCAAGTGGAAATTTTTTTGATATTTCTGCTTTCACTGTCATTGAATTTAACAAATCTTATTCATTTACCTATTATAAATATCATGTCCAAAAATATAAAGAAGAATTTAGATATTGATCAATCTGTCAATTTAGAATTTAGATAATATATCCATTAATGAAACATCTTATGTTGATGACTTGATTAAAGTTAAGGATTTTATTTTAAAAACTTCTTCAAAATTAGATGATGAAATTATTGTATTGGACAACTTCATAAAAGCAACCAGAAATGTACAGAAACAGATTAAAAAATCTTTTATTGAAATTAAGGAACATTTATTCTTATTGAATCAACAAAATAGTCATTTGGAAAAAATAAATTTGGACTTGAGGAATGTTTTAGAATTTAAAATTAAACATTTATCTCTAATTTTTCAAAATGAATCTGTATTAACTAATACTATTAATGAAGAATCTGATAATGTTTGTATTTCGGAAAAAAATAATGATATTACTAATTGCTTTATTAATGATGAAATATTACATAATGAGTTTGATTCTTCTCCTGATGATAATTTGAATATTTCTGATATTTTAAATGATAATACAATGTCAAATAATTCTACTAAACATTACAATCCTCAAAAGTTTAATAAGAAATCTTTTAAATTTCAATTCGATGAAAGTGTCCAGGAGGAGTCTAATGGATGGCTTCTTTATCACTGGATTGAACGCAATATGTTTGCAGTAAACTGCAATATTGAAGACACTCTATATTTATTACCCCTTTAATTTATAATGCTTCTAGTAAAAAAATGTAAATTTTGTTTAAATAAACTATTATTACAATCACTATAAAAAAATAAAACAAAAACATAACATAAAAAAAGCAAAAAGACTCATAACTGAAGTGGCAGATCTCTCTCCACCTTATAAAATAGTACATAAGCATCACAACTAACAATAGTTTCTTTAACAATTTTTGTCACTTTGGAATCGTTAAATGCATGCCATGTATGTGTGTAAGGGTGTTTACAATAAGCGGTATAATGTCCACTATAAGGTGTGCCACTATGGTTACTCAGAGCGTATAAATTATAATTAAATTGTATTTCTGGATCGTCGCAGTAATTTTTCATATTTAATCCCTCCAGAGGAAATTCAACATTAACATTCAATTTAAGTCTTATTTGATCTGTAGGTGAAAACCTTTTCAAGTGGATTACAATCTTTTAATACTTTCAATTTCAAAAATAATAATAAAATGCGGATTCAATTGAAATTGTCCGATAAATCTCTTTCTAATGGCTTTATTGAGGATGTTAATAATTTGGTTACCAAGATTAACCCTATTGATTCTATTATGTCCGAATCTGATAAATTTGATCATATGAAGTTATTAAAAAATTCTGATTTCTCTTTAAATAACAGAATTATTTCTAATTCAAAAAAAGAAGCTATTATAATTAAAAATTGTGGTAGATCATATCAAGATTTATTAAATTTTTCAAAAAAGAATATTAACCTTTCGGACCACAAGATAACTTTAAATTATTATAGAAAAACTAAAAATAATGACTTACTTTTAATAATAAAAAGTGGAAATGCAAGTTTATTGTGTGATTACATTGACAAAAATATTGAAGGACTTGAAGCAATTTATAAAAGTATTAAAAAGAAAATAATTCACATTAAAAAGATGGATTTGGACACAAATAAAATTGTTATTATTAATGCAATAAATAGTAATTATAATATTAATATAAATGAAGATGAAATAACTTTTATTAGATTATATTTAATAATAAATTAAATGCTACAGTAAGCATGGATTTAGACAAAGCTAATCTTGCCCTTTTAAACAATTAAATAAAAATTGGTTGGTCAAATTGTCTTATTTTTGAAAGATTTAATAATTGTAATAAGTGTTTGTCATATAATCATCTTGAAAGATTTTGTGATGGTCCAGATAGGAAAAACCTGTGTAAGAATTATTGTAAAGATGGTCACTTTTCTTTAAATTGTACAAATCTTTCTCATTGCCCACTTTGCATTACTTCTGGTCAAAATTTTAGTAATTGTATAAACAGTCGGAGGCAATTATTAGATTCAAACAACAAAAATGAAATTAATCCAAATAAATCTCAATAAAAGTAGATGTGCCTCGGATCTACTTCGTCATAATTGTGATGTTGGTGATATAGACTTAGCACTTATTGCTGAACCGAATCCATTTACCACGAGATCCTCTAATAAATGGTTTTGTGATTCTAATAATCTAGCTGCATTTTATTTCCCTAAAAATCTTCCTTTCAAAAATCAATTTATTGTTGATGGTTTCGTTAGTATTGAAATTGACAACTTTAGAATTTTTTCTTGTTATATTTCTCCTAACGTCTCAATTGAAATTTATTTGTTTAGTTTGGGATTACACATGAAATATAAAAAAAATATTATTATTGCAGGTGATTTTAATTCCAAATCATTTCTTTGGAACTCTTATATCAATATCAATGATAACAGAGGAAATATATTATCTGAATGGATTTATGAAAATGATATAATAATTCTAAATAATAGTAATATCCCTACATTTGAAAGAAATAATGGTGCATCATCCTATATTGATCTAACTTTATGTTCTTCTAACATTATTAATAATTTATCAAATTGGAATGTTTCAACTTTAGAAAATCTTTCAGATCACAATAATATTTATTTGGGTATGGGAATAGCGTCCGTAGTAATAAAATAAGGCAGTGATTAGTCAGTTAATCGGACTTCTTTATTCTGTAACTTTCGTGCCCGACCCCTCAGTAATTAACCCTTAATTGGTCAAAACAAAATAATTTTGAATAAAAAATTGAATAATATAAATAAAAGGAAATTAAATGAAAAGAAGTTAAAATGAAAACATGAAGTAAATTTTGTAAAGAGCAAAAGTAGAACTCAGAAGCGTTAATTAACAAGTTAATTAATTAATAGGTTCTTTTTAAATAAAAATAGGGTTAGAGTCGGTGTTACATAATGCATGGACCAATTTAACTGAAAGATGGAAAATTTTGCTGAGTAAAGGAAGCGCCGTCCAGGTGAATTAGGTACTTAGTATCGTGAATGAAGGTGAGATTCACCAAAATGTAGAATAAACTTAAATGTTCTCACTTACTTGGAGTATTGGCTGGTCAATACTTATTCCGGCTGAACTCTCTTTGCTCAAATTTCCATCCACTCTTTGGATGATCACAATACAATAATCACATTTTTTATCTGTTCTAAATTTATGGTTGGTTCTTTCAATGTGGGATAATCGATAAAGTAAAATACTTGAATAATTTACTAATATACATATATTTACGATAAAAGAAGTTAAAAAAAAGGTAATATAAAAAAATCTGGTATAAAACAATATAATACGAGTAATAAAAATTAAGTATAAACGAAAATGTTAAAATAATAATACCGAAATTCTAAACATATTAAGGAAAAATCTAAAATTGCAATTGAACAAAAAAAAATAACCAAACCATGAAGTTAGACACCACAAATTAAAGATTTAAAAACAAACAAAAAAAACAATGAAACAGAAAATAACTTACACAACGCGGAGAATAAAATCTGAGCTTCAGCGGGAACTAGCTGGGGTTTGCGAATTAACTAATTTTTGTGATGTCCGAGGGTTTTATTAATTTTCCCAATTTTCTCAAGGGTGGGAGTCTTCTTGTTTAATTCACTCGAGTGGGAGTGAATCAACCAATCAGAAATCGTACTTAAGGGTGTTCAACTTCATGGTGGGGTAATGCTAGGAATGAAAATCACCCTTATCTCGAGCAACCCTCTCTACTGGTAAAATTGTACCGTGGGTTGCCCACTACTATCTACAATTTAGGGTTTAAATATTAACAAATCAATTTTCATTCCTGCATTTTTCCTAACTAAATTCTTAAACTAACTTAAAACTAAACAAACATACTAACAGATTTCTTAATGAATTTTTGGAAAGGGGCTCAAAACTCTAAAAAGTTTACCTCATTTATTACATTTTCAATAATATTTTAGTATCTACATTATCAGCGGGTCACGGCGCTTCTTCTGAGTTGGTCAAACATTTAATTTTACATAAACAAATTATTTATTTTAAAAATAAAACAATTATGGGCTTTTTTTTTACTTTAGGGCGCTTGCCGTTATGGACGCAGGACTTTGGGTTCCAACGATAGGGTTGTAAACTTCCGCCCTTTGCTCAACCCCGACTAATTGCACTAAGATCGGTATTGACTTTGGAGATACAAAAAAAATATTCCGAAAGCAATTGCAAATACTGAAAAAGAGGTTTTATTTGTACAAGTCGTAAACGCCTAAAAAAAAGAAACCCAAATTGCTTTTCGACGACCAAATGTTAGTAAGAAAAACTTCTTTTTTTTTTCTTACTATTTATCATCCAAATCTCCGTAAGAGCTTTTTTTCTACCGACCAACTGTTAATTCCCGGCAATATTATTAAAAATGTAATAGTCCTTAATTTAGCCTATTTACAATTCAGTTGCATACAATTTATAACATTGTTGACGTTTCGCTGCTATGATTGGCAGCTTCTTCAGAACTACAAACAAATTAACAAATTTACAAAACGCACTTTATATGATTTTAACATTTAACACGTATATTAAGATTAAAATATTTTTTTATAATTAAGGAACATTCTCTGTTATGAGATGTATCGATATAAAATTAAATAATAAATGTAATTTTACCTAGTTATGGTCAAGGTAAGCAACAGGTCAATAACAGGTGGTACATTCGCTGAGTATCTATATGATAATTTGTAACAATTAATTAGCATTAATGATTTTTCACGTGCAACCATCGGTCTCATGTAGTGAGTGGCTATCATCAAATTTATAGGTTATTTGATCTTTTACATTCTATTAAGTGTAATTCTATAGTCCGCCTTTACATACCGGGCGTCTCCTTTTGGTCGATACCGTGTGACATAATATAAATTTAAACTATTTACACCACTTTCAGTTGAAAGCCTAGAAATCATTCATTTTACAACCTTGTTCAAATTTAATATTATTTACATCTTATAATTATATATCTACATATATACATTTTAGTTCACTTATACTCTAACTGTCACCATTCTTAGGGTTCTTTCTTGATTGGGACTTTATTAATAAGGTTGATGTAAATGGAGCTTAGGCCCTCCGTATCCGTTCTGAAATTTATTGAGCTGTCATACCTCTTTATAAAGATCATCTCACTCATTCTTCTTTTTTCGTAATTTTGTTCAATGTCCAGTATCTTCGTTTTTCCAAAATTGAAGGTATGCCCTGTAATATTAACATGTTCTGCTAATGCTGTTATCCCTAAACTTTTGGCTTGAGTATCCTTACAGCTTGATTTGTGCTGTTGAAGTCTTTTCTTTAGGTATTGCTTTGTTTGTCCTATATAACATTTATTGCATTCCGAACACGGAATATGGTATATTAAATTGGACATAGTTTCCATTGGGGTTTTTTCTTTTAACTTAGTGTAGAGAGATTTGACTGTTAGTGTGTTATATGGAGCCAGCTGTACATCAGTATCTTTAAACACCTTTTTTATTTTATTTGTGATAGTTGGAAAGTAAACAAATCTAGAGAATGTTTTTCTATTGCTGGTGTCTATTCCTGTGTCCAGTAATTGTGTTGGTATCCTAGAACTATAGAGTATTTTGTTAATAATCTTATTAGGGTAGTTATTCTGGACTAATATGGTTTTAACTTTCTTAAAGTTCTCTTCATGGAAAATTTTACTACTTAGAGTTACAATCTTATTTTTAAACTGTTTAATGATCCCTAGTTTTTGTGTTAGAGGATGCATTGAGTTAAAGTTTAGACATCTGTTAGAGTTAGTTGGTTTTTGATACCAGTTCGTGGATAATGTATTATCATTGTTCTTAATTATTAATAAATCTAAGAAAGGTAAGGTATTGTTAACCTCTTTTTCCATTGTGAATACTATTTTAGTGTTTATTGAATTAAAAATATTGAGTGTAGAATTTATTTCCTGTTTGGGTAGGATCAGGAACACATCATCCACGTATATTTTAATTAGTGGAATTTTAAATTTTAATTGTTTCATAGCTGTATTTAAGATGTAGTTGGTAACCAACTCCGCCAAGATGGGTGACGATGGATTACCCATTGCCGATCCAGCCTTTTGAAGGTAAAAAATTCCATCATAACAAAAATAACTGGAATCGAAAATAAAGTTGATTATGTTGATGAAGTTATTTTTACTAATTTTTGTATTGGCTGTAATATTTTGCCAGTCATCATTTATTATTTTTAGAACAAGTTCCTTAGGTATGTTAGTGAACAAGGAAACAATGTCAAATGATACCAAGTCATGATCATCTGGGATCGTAAAGTTATTGACAATCTCTACTATTTCAACTGAGTTTTTAATTTTAAAAGTGAATTTCTTTGAATAGTCACTTAATGATTGGTGTACTAATTTTGCCAAATTTACAGCTGGTGTTTGAATGCACGCTACAACCGGTCTCAGTGGGACATGTGTCTTGTGCACTTTCGGCAAACCATACATTTTTGGAAAATTAGAATTGTGTGTGGTTAATTTTCTAGCTTCAAATGCCGTTATGTTATCATCCTCAACTAACTGTTTTATAATTTTATTGGCTGAGTTTTGAAACTTTGAAGTTGGGTCTTTGTTAAGTTTTTTATATACATTTACATCTTCTAATAATTCTCTCATTTTGTCTTTATATGCCTGGGTGTCTATAATTACCGTGTTGTTTCCTTTGTCTGATCTGACTACCGTAAGATTATCGTTATCTTTTAAGAATTTTTTAGTTATCTGAAAATTATGGATTATCGTTGACATTCTATCTTTTTTGTTGTTATGTTTAGGCTGGTTCGGTTTTATTTCATTAGTGATAATATTAACACATTTCGCTCTCAACCTATCTTTTTTATTGTTATCAATGTTTTCAACTCTATTAATAGTGGACTCTAGGTCTTTTATAATGTTCAAGACTGGTACGTTATCCGGCATACAGCTAAAATTTGGGCTCAAGCTCAACAAATCTCTAACTTCTTCCGGAATATTTTTATTACTACTAATATTAATAAGGGATTCCGGAGTGGAACTGATTTTCTTTTCATTAACGCATTTGAACTTTATGAGTTCTTTCAGTTTTTTGATGTTTTTACATTTGTATTTCTTAAAATTATTATTAAAGTCTTTATTCATCATAATTTGAAATACTTCATAGTCATTATTTCTTAATTCTTTGATTAAATACCTGTTGTGCTTCTCAATTGTTGTTTTCATATCTTCATATTCCCATGAAGTTATTTTAATTTCAATCGATAGTATCTTCTTTATGAAGTTGTTCTTCGTTTTCTCCGTTTCTCGATGGAAAGGATTATAGTTGCTCAGTAATACATTAATACAGCCTACGTTTTCTACGATGTGTCGTGGTGAAACTTGGTTTTCCCTGCACTTGAGAAGAAATATTTTTCTGTTATGCCATGAAGCTGTTATATTATATTATATGAAGATATGAAAACAACAATTGTTCTTTGGTATGATCGTAAACGCATCATCCACATAAAGGACAAAAAATGCTGTCAGGTATCCTTAATAATATCTTACCTTATTTAAAATACAATATTAAAAATAGTTTCGAACTGAAAACGAAGTTAGAGAACATCCATGTGAGCAAGGACCAAATGTTGATCTCGTTAGATGTCAAATCACTATTTACAAATATTAGGAAGATTTTTGTTCTGGAGGTTTTGAAGAAAAAGTGGGACATTATAAAAACTTTCACGAGTATCAACAAGGAATTATTTCTAAAACTAATAGAACATGTTTTTTTTTGATTCCAGCTATTTTATGTTTAATGGAAATTATTACCAACAGATTGAAGGGTGCCCTATGGGTGCTCCTTTAAGTCCTATACTGGCAAATATTGCTATGGATGAAATCATCAGTTTAGCTATGAATAAACTACCTTTTGACATAGAATTTTTTGTCCTTTATGTGGATGATGCGTTTACGATCATACCAAAGAACAGTTCCGACACTATCTTGGACACTTTCAATTCAATAAATAAAGAAATCCAATTTACGATTGAATGCGAAACTAATGGGTCACTACCTTTCCTAGATTTAAAATTAATCAGAGAGGAGAACAACATCATCATTGAATTATACAAGAAACCATCAGATTCAGAGCTAATGTTGAATTACTACTCCAATCATCCTATTCACCAGAAAGTTAACATCATAAACCAGAGTCTAAAGAAAATCTACAAGTTATCAGACAACAGATTCCACAAACAGAATAAACTTAAATTAATTAATAGCCTAAAAATTAACAAATATCCTGTGAAGTTTATTAATACCATCGTCAATCAATACAATAACCCAGATAAAACTAATTACAATGTGGATCCTGTACAACCTACAAAGAAAATTTTTTATAAATTACCATATCTACCAGGTTTATCACATAACTTAAAAAAGGTATTAAAAAATGATAGTTCTGATGTTGTATTTTATAATAGTGTGAGTAATAATAACATCTTTTCTAGATTAAAATCTAAGATTCCAATGGACATGCAAAAAAATGTAGTTTACGCCATAGATTGTAAGGACTGCGATAAAATGTATGTAGGTCAAACAAAGCAATATATCAAGAAGCGCATACAAAACCACACGTATGATTGTAAACCTATTAATCTTAGCAAATTAAATAAAACAGCCTTAAGCTCACACCATTTCAATGAAAACCATTCCTTTAGATTTGATAAATATAGGATTTTAGACACAGAAGCTAATTATAAAAAACGCCTCATTAGTGAAATGATTCACATCCAAAAAAACGAAAATAAAACTGTAAATTTAAAAACGGACACAAGTAATTTAAGCAAAATTTATTATCATTTAATTAAAACGTAATTTCAATGTATACATCCATACTAACTCTACAAATGCTTATAAAGTAGTTTTTCACTTCAGCAACTATTGCGCAGTTACATTACGCCTTTATGCTTCAACTTTTTTGTTCTTTGCATGCCTTCTAGAATATTTCGTCCATCTTGTCTTTATTCATTTAGGGGAATGCGAATGCGAAAGTTGTTAATAGATAGTTCACGTTTAAGTGCTTTGTTTTTTTCAATTTCTTCTCTGGAACCTTGTTTTTTGTTTTCGATGATTATGGAGACGTATCTCTATGGAAAGAGATTATATAATTTCAGCGACACGTGTATTTTGATTGAATATTAATAGGTAAATTGTCTTTGATCTCATTATTTGTGTTAATCAATTGTAATTAATGTAATTGTTTGTATCCATGTGGTTCTTTTTTGTAATATTTTAACTGTAACCTGGTTTCTTTTAGCCTTGAAAAAGACAGTAAATAGCTGTCGAAACGTCGGCATTTAATAAAATAAAGATACATTAATAAAGGAGTTCGATAGCCGTTTTTTGTTTTACCTATTATTATTTACCTAATAAACTTTACTAAACACTTAAATATTATTTAAAATGAAGATGTGAATATTTACAATACATATTTATTTAAACCTGTTAAATTAATTACCTATACGTATTGACGTAATGTTTATTATTGTTAGGGATTTATTGATTCTAAGTGCAATAAGAAAGTCTATTAAAAGATGTTTCTCGTTTTTACTGGACATAAAATAATGATTTCGCAATGTTTTGTTTTTATCTGTATTATTACATCGTTTTTATACCTACATTGATAGCAACTAAGCTGAAATTAAAGAAAATCAAAAACTAAAAACAGTGATAATAAAAGATAATTATGAGAATCTGTTTGGATTTTAAGAAAAACTTATGCACCTTTCTCTACTTTTTCTGAATGAAAAAAAGTATAAAATTGGTCATAAAGTGCTTAAGGCAAGGCAATTTTGATTAGTTTATGAAGTGTTTTGATAGAAAAATTTTGACGTACAAAATTTTTATTATTTGCTGTGTTTATGGGTATCGAATCAGATAATTTTTGAAAATGAAAATCATAAAAGAAAAAAAAAAATTTTTTTGAAGATATATGTAAATTAACATCTCAATAAAACAGTATTACGTGAATTTCACTTTTTAAACAAACAGGGCCAATAATAAAATTTTCATATGTCAAAATGTTCCTATCAAAACACTCCATGAACTAAAATTTTCCCACATTCTCGGCTCTTATAAAAAGTATAAGAAAAAGTGGGTGCTTGAATTTAAAGCGTTAATTGTTTCATATTAAAATATTAAAATGTACAAAATAAAGTTTTTTATCAGATCTCTCGTAGCCTTATACAAAAATAGTTGATAAACACATAATTGTTTCGTGGCAAATTTTAAAATAAAATATTACTGCAATTTATAAACAGATTTAGGTCACAGTTGTTGGCTATTCATTTTAGTCTAGTAGCAACTTTATTGTTTATAGGTTAGTCGTTGCATATTGTATATGCTATTTTATATTCTCAATACAAGATAAGTAATCTGTTAATGAAATATTTACCAGATAAGATTGTTCATTATAATAATACCTTGATAAATTGTCAGAGTAAAAGCTAAAATAAGACGTGTTTTTAAAACGATTACATATAGTTGCAAATATTTTCTGATTTATGATTATCAAATAAATAAGTAAATAAACAAAAAATAAATCAGAAATAACAGTACCTACAAACTATATATTTTTTATACAGGGTGAGTTTTTAGTGCGGCAACGGTCGATATATCTTTTATTTTGAGAGGTAGAAAAAAAACTTAAATTACAAAATTGCATGGTTCATTGATGCGCATAACCAGAAATTAGTTTTGTTTATACAGGGTGTTTTGTAGTTGGAGCGCAGGCTGTCCCACCCTTTTTTTTAATGGAATACCCTGCATATTTTTTTATGTTTGTATTAACACTAAGTTAGAGAATACATCGATATGTTTATTTGAAAATTTGAGTGCGCCCTTAATTTTTTATCGTACATTTTCTACAAAATTTATTACGTGTGGACATAGTTTTGGAAAATGATGTTGACCTTATTATGAAAACTTAAAAATCAATTTTTATGACATTTAGTTTTTATTTAAAATATTATTTTAATAAAAGTTAATGACCACTTAAAAAGGAACATTTTTTTGTGAAAAAATACAGGGTGTTCCATTTAAAAAAATTAAAATACACCCCTCTCGAAAAATACCTCAAGGTTAATATTACTAAATGGCATACAAATTGCTTTTTATGTTTTCATAATAAGATCACCATCATTTTCTAAAAATATGTCTACATGTGATAAATTTTGTAGAAAACGTACGATAAAAAGTTAAGGGCGTACTCAAATTTTCAAATAAACATATCGATGTATTCTCTAACTTAGTGTTAATACAAACATTAATTTATTTATTTATTTTAATTTTCGTAATCCTTTCGGTACCTGTGTAGTATTTTATAATAAGTTAAATATTAAAATCCAATGGGTGATTATTCGGCCCTTGGTCGGTGAGAATTCGGTGCTGAAAAAATATACCTGATGGTCTTGGGTGAGTACTCGTCTCCTCCGCTTTTAAGTGTTGGCCCAATACACTTTTCAATACATTATGTAAGATATGTTTTAGATTTGTTCAATAAATTTCGTGATACGGGTTCAGTAGGAAATAAAAAAAGAACTGGCGGCCCCCCAAATGAAGTAGAAACGTTGAATGTATTAGGCGAAACATCTCTAAATCCGCAAACTTCCTTAAGAAACTTATCTACATTAACAGGACTTCAAAGTACCAAGGTTTGGAGAATTTTAAAAAATTTAAAATATCGCTCGTATAAATTTTCTTGTCATCAGGAATTAAGTGAAGATGATTTTGATCGCCGAACAGAGTTTTGTGAAGTTATGTCTAATAGACTATCAAATACTCCAAACCAATTACAAAACATGTGCTTTAGTGATGAAGCAACATTTAATTTGAGGAGTGAAGTTAATAAACATAACTGTCGTTATTGGAGTACAGAAAATCCACATTGGATGCGAGAAGAGCACTGTCAGTATCCAGAAAAAGTAAATGTTTGGCTTGGCATTTATGGGGACCATATTATAGACCCAGTATTTTATTATTATTTTATTAATATACAAAAAGTATAATAAAAAAATTAAAACTTCTTTTTAGTATGAAAACCGGCAAAACATGGGTAAACACAAAGTGGAACATCACATTCAACACACATAAATCTCACATCTTTTCTTTTACGCTTTTGTAGCTTCGTATTACTGCAGACGTGACATCTGCTCTGGGTTCGTCCTCCTTGGGCTTCCGTTTGTGGAATAGGAGCTTGGAAATGTCTTTGCGTAAGTCGTAAGGGGTTATCAACCGTCGGTGGTCTTGCAAGTGAGAAAGAATTGTTTCCATATTGTTCAAATATTAGGGATACTACTTTTAGACGAAAATCGCCAAACGAAAGTTTTTTTCCTTTTTTTACTTGGTACATTACATGCGAATTGTAGAGTGCTAAGTCCATGACGTGAAAGAATACCTTCTTGTGCCATTTGAGTGATTTTCTTGCGCATCCTACAAAAGAGATCTGCATGTCTGCTTTGTCAATAGCTCCCATTTTCTTGTTTTATTCAATTATGCATTCTGGTTTCATTATTGTCTCTCCAGTTTTGAAATTAGTTTTTCCAGTATCTATCTGATTTGCAGTAAAGGCTGTTGTAAGCATGTGCACATACCGTTTGTCGTTCCACTTCAAAGCTAATAAATTCTCGTCGTAAGCTACTGAACTCCAACCCTCTTCAACATTGTTTGATTATCAGCAAAATGCAACGCATATAATGTTTGCAAAAAATTATCACGCGAACATACCTTACCAAAAAATGGAGTCTCGATAATAGGATTTTTCGACCAATATTTTTTCAAACATCCTTCTTCTGTCAAACCCATCAATATAGATAGTCCAAGGAATTGGTATATTTCTGATACACTCCTATCCACCCAATTAGAAAATGATGGCAACTGCACATCCTCTTTCAATGATTTTGCATATTTGTTTGTTTCCTCGTATAATACAGACACTAAATCTTCATCGATAAATACTCTAAAAAAGTCCAATTCTTCAGAATTTTCATTTAATTGGAGATGGTCGGCAATGCCGGATTGGGAATTATAAAAATCCATGTTTTTTGGCACAAAATTCTTATCAAATTTCTAAGAAATATCTATTTTCAATTTTTTATTTCTACCTCTAGTTGAAGTGCCCGCTTAATCAGCGAAATGTACTTGTGGAATATGGTTTTCTTTTTTGTTATCAAGTCTTTCATCCAAGTTTAGAATTTCATCTTCTGATTCGCTGGAATATTCACACGCATCTTCATTGTCACTCGGTACATACTCACTGCCACTTTCGTAAAGTAACTGCTCTAATTCAATATCGGTCAGGGGCCTTTTTCTAGACATTTTTATACTATAATATCCACTATTTCTATGTAGCGAACACAAAACAAAGTGGCAAACACGGTAAACGTTAGTGAGAGACTAAATGCCAAAGGCCACTAGTAAAATGCGCGCATTTCCCACTCCCGGCCAGGCGCATGGTGCGCGTGTTTCTGCGCTCGTCCCGAAAGGGTTAAGGTGTGCCAAATCTGGAATAAAACTATGGTGGTACAGTCCAAACACGAATTCTGCCACCTCAGCGTTGATAAAGTCTCTAACCCTCGGTGAATAATTCCTGAAACGACAAACAAAACGACGAACTCCCTGGTTTACTCCAATTACAAAACGATATTTCAAGTAAATTCGTTAATTTATTCCAAAAAGTAGACATTCTGACTTGAATTTGTATATAAACATGGTATAAATAACGTGACTATAATTATATGGGATCAAAACGGGACATTAATAATTGAAAAAAACGGGACATTTTCGGAACAAAACGGGACAAAATAAAAAATAAAATTTTAAACACATTAATGCATTTATTAAATATTTAATAGAAAAAAAAGTAACAAATCGAAAATATATGTATATGTACACTTATACTAAAAACAAAACGTTTATCCATTTTAATAAGAAATAACAAAAAATAAAAAGTATTTTCCTTTTTTAATAACTAAGTAAATGTATGAAAAAATATGCATATTATCTTTTCTCTTAAACAAAACATTTAAACTAAAATATGTAAAAAATAACATTTCTTATTACATCTCAGTATAATATGTATTACACACGCTATCTTTTATATTTTTCTTGTGATAAAATTGAGTGCAATAATTGAGGCTGGGTTTTTAGAAAGTTATAAAATTCTAAACAATTCATTTCAATGTTAAGTTTTGTCTTAACCATTGCATTTAATGTTTTAACTTGTAATTGAGTTTTTTCTGGAGTCCATAAGCGATTGGTCATAGAAAATATTCTTTCTACTGAAGCGTTTGTTCCAGGTAAACATAACATATTCCACTACATGCAATAGTTTTTCATATTGCAAGTGTTGGATTTTAAAATAATTGAAGACCCAGCGACATTCAGAAGATATTTTATTGTTGTTCCAATCATTTATCTTTACTTCGGATATGTATTCATTTAGTTTATACCGTATAAACTAAAATAAAACTCGTTATGAGTAGCTTACAAAAAAAAAATGCTAGACACTTATAGGTGCTCTCTATAAAAAAAAACTTGTGTCATTTACCGTAACCACCATGAAATAATTCACAAATAATACTGAAATAATAGACTCCTTACAATATAATGAATTCACAATTAAATTTACACACAAAAAAAATAAATCGCTAACAACTTATCATAACCAATTTGTATTTACAAGTATTCAAATGCCACCCCCAAGGCTGGTCAAGTGTGAGGGAGCACCCTTAAGCGCTCTGACTGACTTAATATTTTTAACGTATACTCGCTAACGTAAAAAAATGGTATGACGTCGTTAAACAAAATTGTGCTAATGCAAAGTAAAGTTAAGTATTTTTTGTTAAGAACGTATGCCATTTACCATTTTCTTTGTTTATCAAAAATGATTAATTAAGTACTATTTTTTTTTCATGAAAACAATAATGAAAATAAAATTCTAAGATTATATATTGTATACTGTACAAGATAAAATTAAAATAAAAAGGTAACTAAGGTTTAGGTTCTCACGACCAAACCCTCGATAAAGTTTTATTAATTGAAGTATGTCTATTCACTCTATACGGTGAACCACTGACCACTCAAATCGTGGTGACGTCACAAAACAAGGACACCTGACCTTAGAGTTCCAACGCAGGTAATAATCTCGGCACTCCCTCTGATTATGCTTTCCAATCTCCAACTCCTACCACGTACAACCAGGAGTTACGAACCCGCTCTAACTCCTCCAAACCCAGGTACCAGAATCACCTCAACGATCCTCCCAAAAAAAAACCCGTAGCTCGTACTAGAAGGTCTAAAAATACACAAAAGGTGTGGAAAACCGTTCAAAGAAACAACGTGGTTTACCTTAGATGGTAGCGACCTTCTGCTTGAAAAGGAAATCTAAATATCTGCAGGATTCCTAAGATTTCCGTTTCGAAACCGCATGGAATAATTAATGAGCGGCCTCCCAAGATGGCGAAGGGACGGAATACAGCATCGAATCCGGCAATGCCGTTTACCAAAACTCCACAGTAAATAATTCCAACGACTAATAGATCCAGCCACTAGTTGATAGTGTATCGGTCACCAAAATTAACACCAACCACACTTAAAGAAATCGAGGAATAGCTGCACGCCCAACATCGCTCAACACGCTCTATTTATTTATCACTGCTCCCAGCTAACTCAAAACGAAGAAGAAAATCCAAAATGAAAATTAAACCTCTTCTGCTAAAAACAGCCGTTACACATGGCAGCACCTCTCGGGTTCAAAACAGCTGCTCAGCAGGAATACCCAATTGCAAAGGATTTTCGCTAACCAAACTAATACCTCCAAGCAAATCAGGTTGCTTAAGTAACTAAACAAAAATAATTGAAGGGAAAAATTCCAGGTGATTTTGACACGTTACAATTCTTACCATCTTCCATATTTACTATTGATGGCTTTACCCTTGTCTTGCTGATCGTGCAACTCGAGGGGGAGGTGTAGCTATATATGTAAAAAATACTTTTTCTTTCAAGGTACTTCAAAGGTATAATAGTCCAACATTAGAATTTCTGTGGGTAGAAATTGCTGTTGTAACAAAAGTTGTTAACCTGGGTGTTGTATATAGGCCACCTAACTGTAACTTTGACCAGTCCTTGAGAGAACTATAAACCACATTTATGGAGTATGCCTTGAACCGTGGTCTATTTGTTTATCTTGGCCACTTTAATATTGACCATTTATCGCTCAATGATGTTACATTAATGAAATTTGGGGTTCTATTAGAATCTTTGAGCATTAAGCAGCTAGTTGATATGCCAACTAGAATTGTCTCTACGAAAGAATCTATTATTGACCTGATATAGTTGGTGATGGTGTTACAACTAAAAATACCCAAGTAATTAACACACATGAACTGAGTGACCACTGTTTAGTCTGTACTTCTTTAATACTGGAGTGTATCAAAAAGGCTCCTAACAATCGACTAACAAGATGGTATAAAAACTTTGACATTTCAAGATTTGCTGACGATCTCTTCCTTGTACCATGGTATAGTTTGTATGATCTTCCTAACATTGAGGATAAACTTTCATATGTAAACGATAACATACTACGTCTTTTCGATATCCATGCACCTATAAAACATTTCCTTAATTATAAACGTGCTAAACCTTGGATTACGCTTACCATACAGAGCATGATGCGTTTACGTAATAGAGCGTTAAATAAAAATAAAAAATAAAAATTGGCCAAGGATTTGGGTTACTACAAAAGTTTTCGTAATCTAACCACAAAGGCTATTCGTGAGAAGAAATGTGCGTATATCAACTTATCGGTAAGGATAATAAGAAAGAAATATGGTAAAGATTGAAGAGTCTCGGGATTAGCAGGCTTAGAAGTGCCCATCAGCTTCCTCAGGAGCTTGAAGACGTTAATAATATACACATGCATTTTACTTCTCACATTGGTCATACCACTCCACGCCAGGACGTAGTTAGCTTTTATAATACACACCGTCTTATTCCTGGTAGTTGTAAGTTTACCTTCTCCAAAGTCACCACAAATGAGATATCACACATTCTACTCAATCTTAACTCTTGTCGAGATGGTGCAGATAATATTGATTCAAAGACGATCAGCATCTGTTATCCATATCTTATTGATTACCTAACGCACATTATTAACTGCCGCATAACTGCCTCGTATTTCCCCGACTGTTGGAAGATTGCTGACGTTATCCCAGTTCCTAAAACTTCACGACCAAATGTACTGAACGATCTGCGCCCAATTAGCATACTACCCACCTTTTCGAAAGTATTTGAGAAGATTCTTGAAAGGCAAATCAGGACATACATTATGGAAAATCCTGGGATAATTCCAGATGCTCAGTCTGGATTTCGTCCAGGGTACAGCTGTTGCACTGCTCTTATTATTCAAAAGCCTTTGATACAATAAGCCACGAGCTCTTGGTGTCAATCATGTGGGCTTTGATAATTCTGCCTGCAAGTTGGTTGAATCATACTTAAACAACCGTAGTCAGAGAGTATCCTATAACAACTGCTTCTCTAATTTAAGCCATCTCAGCTCAGACCTACCTCAAGGTTCAATCTTAGGACCTATTTTCTTCTCGTTATATACAAGCAATTTATACAGTGTCCTTGAGTATAGCCATTACCTTCTGTTGAGTATTGTCATTACCATGTTTTGAAAAATTGTGTCTTTCTCCGGTTAGTGCACCAAACTTCTCAATTAAAATGTTTTAAATAAGAAAATATAGGATTTTTATTCTTTTGTCGTGTTAAACCTGATATTTTGTGTTTGTAACTCAAGTTTCCCTCGTTAGATTTTCAATTCTTTTTCAGATTTATAATCTAAATAGATTAGGCTACATCCTGCCAGAGAGTTACCTTCCGCAACCTAGCACAAAATTAATTAGAGGGGTCCAAAGTTAAGGTACGTTTAGATCTTTATATTTTTTTCTGTACATTTTCTAATTTTTTTTCCTTCTGGCAAAAGTTAAAGAAATTACTTCTAAATCAACTACAAAAAAAATTATACAAAAATGTTGTTCGTACTAGCTTTTATGACTGCAGAAATAAACCACTATATTTACGGTTTAGGAAATTACTCTTAAGTCCTATGCACTTAATGTAGTTCATTATACAGGGTGAGTTTTTAGTGCGGCAACGGTCGATATATCTTTTATTTTAAGAGATAGGGAAAAAACTTAAATTACAAAATTGCATGGTTCATTAATGCGCATAACCAGAAATTAGTTTTGTGTATACAGGGTGTTTCGTAGTTAAAGCGTAGGCTTTCCCACCCTTTTTTTTAATGGAACACCATGCATATTTTTTGATGTTTGCATTAACACCAAGTTAGAGAATACAACTATATGTTTTTTGAAAATTTGAGTACTCCCTTAATTTTTTATCGTACGTTTTCTACAAAATTTATCACATGTACACATATTTTTAGGAAATGATGGTGACCTATATCATAAATTCAGGCAGCTACGAAGGCGTGAAATATGAAAACTCGAGAGGGGTGTATTTTAATTTTTTTAAATGGAACACCCTGTTTTTTTTCACAAAAAAATGTTCCTTTTTAAGTGGTCCTTCACTTTTATTAAAATAATTTTTTAAATAATTTGGCCGATTCAGTGTTATTTAATATGTTCTATGGAATTCCTTTTCATGAGAAAAAAATTTGAATTTTTTTAGAAAAATGTTGTTAGATTTAATTCTTTTATTAGATTTCTTTACAAATTTTATTATCACGTGTTTTTATAGTATTGCTATATATGTTCATCTCATTTATTTATTCATATTTTGTGTAAGAGGTAGTCGGTTTTTAATTTCGTTAAAAATGGATTATGCCCTCAACGAATTAATACAAATGGTTTACGCATTAGGTGAAAATGAGCAAAATTGTTTATTGGCGTCAAAAATTTATAAACAACGGTACACAGAAAGAAGACATCCAAATCAAGTTGCGTTTAAGCGTTTAAAAGAAAGGTTTGAAAGGACAGGTCACGTATAGTATGAAACAACAAATCGCCAAAAAACAGCTCGTACTGAAGAAAATGAATTGTCAGTATTATTGGCAGTAACTGAGGATCCGCATATTGGTACTCGAAAATTAAGTGGCCAAATTGAAATTTCTCAATCGAGTATATCCAATATTTTAAGGACAAATAAGTTCCTTCCCTTTCACATTTTTTACAGACGGAAACTTTCCCGTTTTTAGAATTTAAAAAATACCTAAAACTATAATTTCTTGGCGAACTTTTTCCGTTTTTTGGACGTCTTCGTTTCACAGCATAATGTTCGGTAGCTTCGTATAGCAATACATTTTGCTTATTAAAATCTCCCAAATTCCAAAACTTCTCAAAAGTATTCTTTCTTTCTGTTTCTTCATAATTTTTTATAGAAACTTTTCGACAAAGGCAATTTTTGTTTGAAACACTTTTGCAGGTATAATGTTTCCAGTTTGAGTATAGTATTTTTTCCCGGTATTTCGTTTAATTTTTCGCAATTTGTCACCATTCTTTTCTCTAAATCTTGCTCCAGAGGTATTGTAGTGAAAAGCCTCACCTGCATCTTCATCTTCAAATGATGAATATTGTTCTAAAATTCTCCTTCTCTTGCGATTCTGGTTAAAATCAATATTTTCCAACTCGTCTTCACTCTCTGAATTAAATAGTCTTGTACTTTTATTCATACCCAAAGGTGTAATAATTTCTATAAATTTAATATTTTATCTTAAAATTCAATTGTAAATGTATATTAAGTGAATATTTTCACTGCAATAATTAAACATAATTAATACTGATTAATGATTAAATAAAATTACCTTCATCACTGCCTTCGTAAATTTGAAGATCCGCACTTTCGGACATTATTACTAATTAAGTGGACTTAGGTCACTTTCAAAATAATGTTTTTTAATAAATAATTATCATATACTTTAAATATTCTTAATCGCAAATTGTTATTTATGACAGATAACGTCAAATAATAACCGTTTCTACCGTCATCAGAAAAAAATTCAAAAATGGATTTAGGCCACTTTCAAAATAAACGGCTCAAATATGTATTGTAAATATTCACATCTTCACATTTTAATTTTAAATAATTTTTAAGTGTTTAGTAAAGTTTATTGGGTAAATACTAATACAATGAAATATTCATTATCCTAAAGGTGTTTTTTTACAAATTTATTTATTTTGTATTCTATTATATTCTCGTACAAGGTAAAAGTGACATTAAGTGTGAAAACGTAGCATCCTTGACACAAGAAAACTTCCATGTAAGGATAATTGCAGCATATTATTTATTACATATGATTTACACTCTCAGTTAATGAACTATCAACACTCGTAATTTCCAATGTGTTGGATGCGATATTTCTTTAAAAAGATATAAGAGATTTTACTTTATGTTTAGTTGCTATAATTATTTCCGGTGTTATGAATTTGCTTGTATTATTTTGCATGCTAAAAACTTATGCAGCATATCTTCTTTTCTTTACCTTGAAACTATAAATGGCTCCCACTGCACTCAATGATCCTTTCTCAACTACAACTCTTTCAATTTGAATTAGATGAAATGGATTCCTTTTTTGAACTTCCTTTCCTGCTTACTTATTTCATTCATTTTAGAACACCTCCACATTTATTAAAATTATTGATCAGCAGAATCTTATTTTCTTTTAAACTTACATTAAATCTTCTATTATTTTTTATGATTTTTCACAACTTAAAAAACTGCACAGACAGGATATTGTTGCAGTTCAGTTTTTGTTTCCAGTCATTTTCAATTGAGTTGAAGTCGAAAAAACTACAAATATGTCTTGACAGGAAAATTTCTTATTCCTTCCTTTTGGTTGGTTTGTACATCAGTGGTCTTTGGTCTAAAGAAAGGTTTCTGGGTAATCTGGATTATTAAATTCATGATGGCGTATCAAAACCCCAAACTATTTTGCTTTAAAATATTGAACTTCTCCGCACTTGTTAATTTTCTCAAAGTGTTTTTTTTTTGCTCGCTGGTAACTGATACTAAGAAACTCACAGTCTTCAATTTTCTTTCAATTTCTGACGAGATTATGCCAAACACATATTTACTTCCTTGAAATCAAGAGCTTCATATGAGAGGGCATATACGTAAACACAACACCTAGCGTCAACTATTTCCACAAAGCTAACTTAAGTTTAGAAACATGTCGAAACCTTTTAAAGTTACCGCTTTCAAGCGGGAAACGAAAAACACAACAGAAACAGTCGCCAAAAACACAAATCTTCAAAGTTACAGTTTTGTTTTTTTCAACATGATTTTCCACTTTGTCCATTGAAAACCCGGCATTATAGTGACCTTTTTTACGTTCGACCAATTCCGATCTATCAATAAATTTTGTGTATTGGGACAAATTTATTAAGGCAAAACACTAAATTATAGTTTTTAACGTGTGAAATTACTAAATTAAAGAATTTTTGCGTTTGCTTGTCCGATTCTTCAAAACATCGCCTCTATCGATTTTAAACAAACTACTAAAATATTCAATTCTGCATAATATCGAGTTTGAATTTTCGGCAGTTGGGGGCTTAACATTAGACCAATGTGAAGGTTTTTAAAAACAAACAGTAAATTTAACTGTGAAAGAAACTCAGTGGGTCATCTACAAATGGCCGAAAGAAATAAAAGGTTGAACGATAAAAATCCGAATTTAACAAAAGACCGGATGATAAAAAACCAATTTAAAAAAAGATCGACGCAGACAAAAAAATATTTTCGTACAATGAAATATTTTCACCTTTCCGTTTTGGCTTCTTTTCTTTCAGTCAACTTTGGTCTTTTATTCATATTAGCTCGGGGCCCGATCCAGCTTTTTTGACGACATGGGCTCTTTTTGCCGGTCCTTCTCAGACAGTATTTTTTTAATTTATTCTAATTCTCACAGTTTTATTCGATTTTATCATTATGTCCATCGCAATTTCAGTAAAACTGTCAGAACTGAATTATTTATGTAATATTTGTCCAAAATTGCGTTTTTCTTATTATTCTTATCGTGAACAATAAAAAAAAATTAAAATTGATTATTTAAATAAAAATAACTTCTAGAAAATTGAAGCTTATATTAAGTATTTTTACCATTTATTGGGTATTCTAAATTATTAGGTTCATAAAGTTTTTTCGATTAATCCTCAGAACCCAACCAACTTTATCCAAACATTTTGATATAGATACAATGCGTAGCAATGATTAATTTCAAAGTCTATTAGTCTTCCGATTCTTTGGGAAATTTTTAGTCTACATGACAGCTCAAACCAAGGTTTTTTAGCTTCTAAGTGACGTCTTGAAACTTGGTGATATTTTAAAATAGGCCCAATATGCTTCCAATTCTTGTAACCTTCCTTTGATATCCATGAAGGGAGAAATAAAAGTCTTCACAACCAATCAAATGTGACTTTTATTTCTCCCTTCATGGATATGGATCACCAATCGTTGAGGAATTTTCGTTTGGAAATTCCTTTGATACACTAGAAGTAGAAGCAGATTTAAATAGCTTACAACAAAACAGAAGAGCATGTCCTTTTGCACAGAGTAAACGAGCAAGTCCCGAAAAACTTCTTCCTCATAATTAAAACATCTGTTATAGTTTTTAGATGAGCATCAGATACATCTGAAACAACCAAGGATTCATTTTGATAACTTATAGAACAGTGACAGTAACTACACATATTTGTCCCAACCGCAGTATTTCATTTTTGAAAATTTTGGATCTAAGATCAGTTTTAATTTAGGAGTGAGATTCCGAATTTTGTGATGAAGTACCCTGGTTTCCTGGATTTAGAAAGGTCCTAGCTTTTTTCGACGCTCTGAATCTTTTTCATTGTACTGATAACCCGATAGTCGGTTCCTTCCGTCAGACATTCTTTGAAGAAATTAAAAAGTTACAAAAATTTAAAAATGCGTTGCTGTCAAATATTCAAGTTTATTTTGATTCCTTGACCACTCATTACAATAAAGAAGAAATCCATACTTACGCATTTAAAATTTTAATCACTTAGAGTGGCGTATGCAGGGGTGGGGGGGTGCATTGGGTGCATATGCACCCCCCCCCCCCCAAAGAGCTTCTTTTTTTTGTTTTTTTACTCGCATTGTCTAACCTGGGTTTTAAAGTTATTTTTTCAAAAAGTGTCGTGTGATTCGAGAATAACCCCCATGATAATTTGAAGGAAAGCGTCATAAAAAAATGTAGTTAGGTTAGGTTTCTCGGTGCCCGAAATTTTGTTTGTACTGCACCCCCTAAAGAAAATTTCTGGATACGCCACTGATCACTTACATGTCAATGGCCGCAGTAAACAGTAAACTTTGCTTTTTAATTCTCTAAATACTAATTTATGGTGTTATTCTGAACAAAAATATTAGCATAAATAATATCGATCAAAATATTAAATAATATTACATGTACAAGTTACAGAATAGCGTTTTTTTGATACCAGGGAGGGTGACATTCAAATTTAACGGCGCTGTTACGGTTTAAATTTTTGTTAGTAATTTAAACAAATTTTCTGCCCCGAAATTTCACCCTGTGATCAATCGTTCACCCATGTATCGGACCCTAATATGTCAACTTTTCTGGCTAGGACTTTTTTGTCAGCTGTTTTTCTTTCGTACTTCTGTCGTAAACCCTATTTTCTTTCGGCCTATTATCCTTGTGAACCTAGTGTTTCGTAAAGATGAGGAAAATATTTTATGTGCCCAAATATCTTTATAGTTTCCATGTTCTTTCTATACTTTCATTTTTTTTTGTTCACTTTGCCTGGTCTTATTAACACAGTATGTTGATTCTTTAGAATTGGAACCAAGTTACTGATGGTTGATCTGAATTTGGTTATCTTCTGTTTTCACCTCTACGTTTCCGAAATTTTAATATATTTCTACTGTATGATTTTTTAAGGTAATATTAAAAATATTTTTGTTATAATAAATTAGATGATATTCTAGGATTTTAAATCTTTTTAGTTTCTTTTTGTAATCTGCCTTCTTAGGATAATCTAATTATGTTCCAGTTATTTAGTTTTAAATCTGGTTGCACATTAAAGTGATTATTATTAAAATTAATGCTTGTGGTTAATGGAACAAATGTATGGACAAGAAAGAAAGGTGATGTTAATTAATTAAAGTATGTTAATTATCGTTTCAAAAATACCTCACACTCACACGTCATGTGAATAAAAATTGCCTACTCAACACTTCATTAAGTTTACAAGTACAAACATATGTAATCCGGAAAGGGTAAAAATACAACACAGAAAAAATATCGTGTTTTCGTACTCCTAGTTTTACTCTTGCTTTGTGAGTGAAGTGACAAATTTATATGCTTTAATGTTGATATAATAAATTACAACATCTGCATCTTACGTTACTTTTTGACGGTGTGTGTGGTCCATTAAAATGCATTAAAATAAGATTATCATTACCTCTGAGAGCTGGCGAAGCGATGGTGCAATTTTTCAAACTTTTCTGCTGTAATAAAATGGCTCTAAATAAGTTCAAAAATTTGTACAAGGTGTCTATACAAAAGACTAAAACAGAAGTTAACAATAAGTTAATAGAAAACTGTTTTTATTTTAGGTTAATATAAACAACGTAGCAGCTTTCATATAAAGATGTATTTGAAAGATAATTAGGATTACAATTGTAGTTAGAACAATAGTGGGAACGTTTTAGAACGTAATGTGTTTACTTGAAGAATACTTAAAGAACATCTGCTTTTGCGCGCTCACTCGTACCGACTGCGCCGTGCTGACTTGACTGTACTATGATGACTGGCGTCGACCGTCGACATCACGTTCCCCCTTCCCGTTTCTATAACCAATGTCGAGAAAGCTCGGGTCACATGTGTTGATCCCGAGCGCCGACCGCGAAATATGTAGCGTAATTTTCAACACTCCCACCAGCTTCTTGCTTCGCGAACTTTTTTATATCAACCACCCGCAACTCATCCCTTAGATACCTAAATGTGGCTTTGGGTAATGCCTTGGTTAGTATGTCCGCCAGCTGTTCACTTGATGGTATGAATTTTACTTGAACACTACCGTCAACGCACTTCTCGCGTATGAAATGAAAACGAACTTCTATATGTTTTGTACGCTTATGGAATTTCGGGTTTTTAATTAGTTTTATTGCGCCCTGTTTATCAAAATTTAAACACGTTGGAAAAACAGCGCCATCAACTCCCACCGATTCTAAAATCCGACGAACCCACACAATTTCTTTGGTAAACTCACTGGCTGCGATGTATTCGGCTTCCGTTGTAGATAACGCAACAACGCGTTGTCGCTGCGACATCCAGGCCACCGGTCCACCGTTGCACGTTAGAATGTAGCCGCTTGTTGTTCTCCTGGTGTCCGGATCTCCTGCGTAGTCGCTGTCCGAGAATGCTGTCAATTGATTGGAGTTGCTGCTTCCACTGTATACAATTCCATAGTTTCTCGTCTCCTTTATGTAGTGTATAATCCTTTTGACTGCTGTCCAGTGTTCTGCTTTTGGTTTATCTAGGTACCTGCTCACCACCGCTACTGCATACATAATGTCGGGTCTGGAAACACAGGCTGCGAACATAAGCGATCCCACTGCTTCCCGATAAGGAACGGCTTTTCCGGCATCTTCGCTGTCACTGGAGGTGCTCAGATGTGTATTAGGTTCAGCTGGTTGGACATAGGTTTTGCATTTTCCAGCCGAAATTTCGGAACTACACGCTCAAGATAATTGCACTGCGATATGATTATCTTCTTCTGTTGTCTATTCCGTACAATTTATAACCCCTCAAAGTAGTGTCCATCACCGACTGTAACACTAAAGCGCTCCTTCAGTTTTTCTAGATCTTTTTCAATAGCTGCTTTACTTGTTGATAGAAGAAGTCCATAATCAACATAAAGTAGTAATAGAACCAACTGATCTCCCACTTTAGCAATATACAGGCACGGATCTGCGTTACTTGGTGTAAACGAAAACTGTTGTAATAATGAACTGAAACATTCGTTCCATTGTCTTGGAGACTGCTTTAGTCCGTACAGAGATTTTTGAATCTTTACCAAACTGCCGAGGTTGTGTAAAACTTATTCTGGCAATCGCATATAAATATCTTCCTCTAGTTCCCCGTACAGAAATGCTGTTTTAATATCAAACTGAGATAACTCCCAGTCTTCCTTTCCACTCACTGCTAACACCACTCATACAGTTTCGTACCTAACTACCGGTGCAAAAGTTTCATTGTAATCAATACCGTCTCTCTGGGTAAAGCCACGTGCAACCAGACGAGCTTTAAATCTGTCGACCACTCCAAAACTGTTCAACTTCTTCCTTAAGACGAACCTTGAGTCAACACTTTTTGCATTAGATGGTACCTCACCAACTTCTATCCAGGTTTTGTTTTTAAGTTGTAACTGCATCTCCTCATCGATTGCTTGCTGCCACAGTGGCGATTCTGACTCACTTAAAGCTTCTGTTATATTTACTGGATCGTCTTCTAATTCATTGGCTTCCTCATATCTGGCTGGTTTCTTTAGATTTCCTCTCTGTCGTAGCTCACATACATTAACTTGCAGATTTTCCTTCCTGTTCTGGTTGTTCGTCATCTGATTCTGGTTCATTATCAAGGTCCTTTGCAATTCATTTTTCCTCCCCTTGCACTTGGGTAAATCGTACCCCACCATTATCCTTTTATTTGCTTTCTTCTGCCATTTCTTTCGCAGCTGTTTTGGAACATGCTCGTAAGCAACTGAACCAAATGGTTGCAAATGAGAACTTGTTGGTGATCTCCCAAACCAAAGTTCATATGGTTTTTTTTTCTCCTGATCGTTTAGAGGGTCTTCGATTTGCAAGATATGTGGCTGTCATTACAGCTTCAGCCCAGAATCCCTCATCTAGATGACTTTCAACTAACATGGATTGCGCTGATTCAACCAAGTGCTTTTCATGCGATCTGACACATTTTGCTCGGGAGTGTAAGGAGCAGTTGTTTCATGCATGATTCCTTTTTCGGTAAGTAAATTACTCATTACTTGGTTAACATATTCGCTTCCATTATCACTACGTAAAACTTTTACTTTCCGCTGAGTTTGAGTTTCAATTAGGTTCACCCGTTCTTAAATAATCCCACAACTTCATCTTTGTTTTTCACAAAATACACAAAGGTCATATTTGTTGCATCACAAACAAATGTAACAAAATATCGATTCCTCCGAAGCTTCTAGTTGGCATGGGACCATTGACATCAGAATGCAGAAATTTACCGGCCAAGTAGTTACGAGGTCTCGCGTCTTTAAAAGGTTTCTTTGTCGACTTAGCGAATAAGCACGCTGATTTTTAAGTTTATCTTTCCGCTTTTAGCCATTTTCCGCATTTGATCCAAACAAGGATGTCCATTTCATTTATTCATTTTCGACAGCACACGAAATTTGGTACTTACCAGCTGGTTTTAAGTTTAGTTCGAGTAAATTGTTTTCCGTAAGCACCCCTTCCAAATATGTGCGTCCTTCAACATCAAACTTGACACCTCTGTCCACCATAGTTACTACTGCCCCGGCCTTTAAGCATAATCCAGTACTAATGAGGTTTTTCCTTAAGCTAGGAATGTACATTGCGTTTTTGAAGTCTAATTGACGCCACACACCGTCAACTTTGGCCAACGCCGCGATATGACCATGCCCGAAAGATTCAACTTCATATTTCCCTGCAAGTTTCAACCGCTCACTACATTCATTGAGTTCTACGAACCATTCCTTATTGTTAAACTGAAACGGTTCGAATTAAATTTAAGGAAAAAAAAAAATAATATAAGTTAGGCAACCAAATCGGCAAGAGAGCGTTGGGTTGGTGGACGATGCACTAATTGGATTTTCTACCTTTTTGAATATTTTTTTTGGACACCGTTGGTGGAGTTTTCCGTAGTCTTACCCGGAATGGAAAAAAAAAAAAGCTGGATTGTCAAGCGAACGTGATTTTCTGGCCATTTGATTCCAATTACAGCTTGTTTACACTCAACGCGATCAGCTGTTAAAATTAAGCAGGGATTTTGGAAATTTTGAAGCAGAGTTACCAACTACTTGGATCGGTGCTGCCCTCATGCATTTTCTAGAACATTCGTGTCGGATTGAAAATTGGTTTCTTGATTGAAGTGCGATCGTGCGAGATAGTTGTGCCGCTGGTGTTCCTGTCGTTCAACGTGATTTTGCTAAAATTAAGTTTTTGTGCCCTCTTGTTGGTTCTGAGTTGGAGGAAACAATACAGCATTGCTGGATCTGCTTTGGCAAAATTTTGATACTGCGTTTGTTGGTGCAGACGGTTTTTTTGGCCGGATTCGGAAAAAGGTTGTGCGGCGTGGTTCGCCATTTTGTTCTTTGGACGGCGTTCTTTTGATTCACAAGATCGACTTCTTCAATTATTTTATTTACATCAAGGCCACTTACACCTTGGGTAAGTTCTGGAAATTCCTAATCTTCTGGTTGGTAATCTGGTTTGTCTCTCACGCTTTAGGCCTTGTAATTCTGGGTTTCGTTCTTCCATTTTGGAACGTGTTCCTGTTTTTTTTTGACGGTGCAACTGGATTTGTTCCTGCTCGCAACTGGATTTGTTCCTGCTCGTAACTGGGGTGGTTCCGGCTCAAAATTGGATTTTGTTCCTGTACGGACTAAATAAGCATTGTGGTGGAGTTTCCGGTTTTGGGACATGTGATTGGATCCCAGACGTCCTCACGAGTTTTTACATCCGTCGCTGGATTATAAAAGGTCAGATGTTCCTACCATCATTTGTCTCATCTTGGGGACCTACGCTCAAGTGCGCTGGCGACGTTGCGGAGTGCAAACTTCAGTAATTCACTCAAGTTGATTGCGGTTTTTTTTTGTTTTGGATAACTTCAATATTAATTATTTAGTAGATTTAATTATTGATTACCTTAGTAAGTTTTCTTACTAATTATTTTAGTAAATTTCATTATCGATTATTTTAGTAGTTGCCGTACTAGTTATTTAGTAAATTCATTTTTGATTATTGTAGTAAGTTCATTAATTTAGTAAGTTGCTTTACTAGTTAGTCTAGTAGGTTTTTGGGTTTGCTCATTATAGTAAATTTAATGACAAAACCTTTTAGTAAATTTAGCAAGTTAACATTAACGATCAGTATTTGGAAGATTGACCATCTGTTGGGTCATTTGATAAGTAACAGGCGACAAGTAGTCGACCTTTCAACTATATTTTTGTCACTTAGTAGATTAATTTAAATTTCATATCTCACAATTCATAAGAGAACCAGTTAATATTTGTAGGTCAATTTTAAGACTGAGTGCGGTTGCATTAAGCGGAATTAGAATAATTATATACTGTCTAAAATACCGTAATTCGGGGAAGTTATTGTCAATCAAAGATAAGTCGAACTGTGAAGGGGCGCATAAGCTTATACCCTCTACCCGACCTTTTACTATATTTGTTCCTTCCCTCGAAAACGATTTTGGTCATTTACCTAAGGTTTCACGATCATTACATATTTTATATTACGTTGATGCAAGCGAAAGTTTATATCATCAATATTAATTGGTACCTTAATATAATCTTGTTTTTTTTTCTTGTTATATATTTTGTACAGCATTGACAATTTTTACTCTTGTTTTATTTTTTTGTACAGCACTTACAATTTTCTTGACTTATATTTTGTATAGCACTTACACTGTTTTTTTTTATTTTTTTTTGCTTAATATATCGAATAGTGGACTGGCTCCACGTTTACAAAAAAACCTTGTTTTACTTGAAGTTGCCTTCGCGCCGTCAACGTTCCTAGGTTTGGACGACGAGAGTCGGAGAGTTCTACTGGATTTCAGTTGGATGGTCTGGAGTCAAGGGATTTCGTGCTCGGTCCTTTGCTCGATTTTTATTAGCTTTTCAGATTTGCAAGTTAGTCATACCTATTACAGGCACGTGGCGCCCATTTACGGAATTTGAATTATTTAATTACCCCGCCCATCTTCACTGGACTAGTCATTAGGGGTTGGTGGACTAACTGGAAGTGCCTGGCATTTTGGGAGCGTTACATTTTGGCGCCCAACGTGGGGCCTTCGACTGAAACTCAGGGAACATTACTGGAAAGGATTAGCGGTTTTTTTTTCCAGAACTCGTCGGAGAAGTAATTGTCGTTTTTTGTACGGAAGTTGATAGAAGAACCAAGTGAAGGATTTTCCCTTTAGGTTGCAGTCAGGATGGAGAGAAAAATGGATATTGGCCGCTTATGTCAGGATGAGCTGGCATACGAGTTGGGTGTGCGAGGACTTGAGGCAGGCACTGTTGAGATGATGAGGAAGACTCTCAGGCAGCTGATTAAGCTCGAGAACGAAGGGTCCAGTATCTCTATCCCAGACTACCCTTATTCTTTCGACGTAGATTCTAAGGCTGTTGCAGAGAAAATTGAGGAAATTAAGAAGTTGGCTCAGGACTTCAGGAAGGATACCAAGTCGAACGCATATAAGAAGTTGCAGACTAAACTTAGCTATGTGCTAGGTAGAGCGGATGCCATGCAAGCAACCGACGCAAAGACTAAAGCGGAGAGGTCCGCGTTCGTAGGGACGATCGTTTGTTTAATGGGCGAGGTGAATGACAAGGTGGAAGCGTTTTTATCGGAACAAGGGACTGAGTTGCCCCTTCTGGATAGTCTTCTGCTAGGAGAGGAAGAGCTACCTGGACCGTCAGTCGAGAGGGAGAATCCAATAGCAGCATCCACTTTTACTAACCCCGCTGATGGGGCGGGAGCGGTTAAACCTGTGCCTGTTATGAATTGGGGAATTAAATTTAGCGGTCATTCGTCCAAGGTATCATTAAATTCCTTCCTGCAGCACGTCGACGAGTTATGTATTGCCCGTAATATATCAAAAGCTTGCTTATTTTCGTCGGCAAGAGACCTTTTTGAGGGTCAAGCCCTGTTATGGTATCGTTCGAGACACGCACAGGCCACAGACTGGGAATCGCTGGTTAAGTTATTGCGGGATGAGTACTTGCCTATGGATTACGACGAAAGGCTTTTTGAGGAAATTAAGCGAAGGACACAGGATCCAAAGGAAATGATGGGTTCATACTTGGTGATTATGGACAACTTATTTTCGAGATTGAGTAGGAAGTTAGCGGAGTCTGTTAAGTTGAGGATCCTATTGAGGAACATCGCGCCGTTTTATCAACTTCAACTGGGGTTCAAAGAGATAAATACCACGGAGGAGCTATTACAATTTGGCCGTCAAGTAGAAGCAAAACGGACTATGGTGGATAATTTTGTTCCCCCATCATCGAGACGAACGGATTTAGAACCTGATCTGGCTTTTATACAGGAAGTGACGTGTCAAACAGTTGGGACCTCTGGGTCAGGGGTCAATGTAGGAGTTTGTTTTAATTGCAGGAAACCAGGGCATCGAATGATAAGCTGTCCTGACCCGAGGGTTAAGAGGTGTTTTCGTTGTGGAAAAGAAGGCTTCACCAAATTTAATTGTCCTAAGTGTAGGTCGTCGGGAAATGGGTCGGCCAGACGCTAATCGGTTGCGTAGCGTCTAGCTCGTCTTTCGTAGCAACCACGTCGATTCTCGAGTTCATCATGTCTCACGCTGCTCAGGATGAACGACCGTATCTTCCAGTTAAAATCCTTGGATTCGAACTACTAGGGTTGCTGGATTCTGGTGCCACCAGGACCATTTTGGGTGGTTTGGGTTGGTCGTTATTAAAAGGTTGCGGTGTGGTGTTGGATAAATCGAAATCCGTTTCATGCACGGTAGCTAATGGACAAAGTTGCCAGAGCATTGGGGAACTATCCCTCCCCGTACAATTAGAGGAGAGGATACGAGTTATAGATATTTTGGTCGTACCAGAGTTACCACACTCTCTTATTCTTGGAATCGATTTTTGGAAAGCGATGGAGATAGTCCCGAATATGAAGACGGGACGGTGGAGATTCTTGTCAGATATAGACTCTTCGCGGGAGCTGATGAATATTACCTGCAGTAAGGAAGGAGCGTCCTTGGAGTCTAGCTTGACGGAGGCACAACAGGAAGAGTTAAGGTGTCTCGTTAAAAGTAATTTCAAGAACGAGGGCATTGGACTGGGGTGTACGAATAAAGTTAGCCATGTAATTCGAACATCATCAGAGCCTATCAAACAGAGATACTATCCAGTTTCGCCCTATTTACAACGGCACATCGACGAGGAACTCCAAAAGATGTTGGACTTGGGGGTCGTCGAGCCCTCCAGCAGCGCATGGTCTTCGCCAATTCTGATGGTGAAAAAGAAAGATGAGACGTATCGATTTTGCGTAGACTTTCGACGTCTTAATAAAGTGACCGATCGTGACGCCTACCCGCTGCCATATGTGTCGAATACCCTGGATAAATTGCGGAACGCTAAGTTCCTGTCCGCCCTAGATGTCAAATCAGCCTATTGGCAGATACCTCTTTCTTCAGAATCAAAGCAGTACACGGCATTCACTATTCCAAATCGTGGGCTATTCCAGTTTACCAGGATGCCGTTTGGACTTCACAACGCTCCTGCGACTTGGCAAAGATTTATAGATGGTGTCCTAGGTCCATCATTAGAGCCTCATGTTTTCGTCTACCTTGACGATGTAGTTGTAGTTACTTCCACCTTTGAAGAGCATATGCTGGTCCTGAGGGAGGTATTCACACGACTTCGGGAGGCTGGAATAACTCTGAGTGAGGACAAGTGCAAGTTCTGCGTTTCAGAACTTAAATATTTAGGTTATGTAGTCAACGCCCATGGACTCAGCGTAGACCCTGATAAGATACAGGCGCTTATCAACATTAAACCACCTGCAAATGTTACCGAGGTTAGGAGTTTGGTTGGTCTTGCCTCGTGGTACCGTCGATTTGTACCAAATTTTTCATCCTTAGTAGGACCCCTCACCAACCTGCTGCGTAAGAAGGTTAAGTTCGTCTGGGATGCGGATTGTGTTATGGCTTTTAGGAAATTGAAGGAGGCTTTAGTATCCGCACCCATTTTGGCATGTCCAGATTTCGACGCCCCTTTCGTTTTACAAACAGATGCCTCTGGGTTTGGTCTAGGGGCTGTTTTGACGCAAACTATAGCTGGCGAAGAGAAGGTTATTTGCTACCTTAGTAGGTCACTCAGTAAGGGAGAGCGGAATTTTTCTACAACTGAGCGCGAGTGTTTGGCTGTCTTATGGGCCATCGAGAAATTAAGGCCCTACCTAGAGGGTGTGCAATTCGAAGTAATCACGGATCATTACTCGCTGGTTTGGCTACATAATCTTAAGGATCCATCTGGTCGTTTGGCCCGGTGGGCCGTCAGGTTGCAGCAATATGATTACAAGATCACGCATAGGAAAGGGAAAGAACACGTAGTGCCCGACGCCCTCTCCAGATCGGTTCCGATGGCTGACGTGGTACAGATAGAGGTAGTCAGTAAGGATAAGTGGTACCAGGAGTTAATTGTTAAGGTTCTCAAAAACCCGAAGAAATATCCGGAGTGGCGCGTTGAGGGTGAGAAGGTGTTCAAACATCTGAAGGGAAACCGTTTAGACGATCAAGGGAGATATTGGAAGGAGGTTGTGCCCAAGGAGAATAGACGAGCAGTGATGCGTAGGCTCCATGATGCCCCAACTGCAGGGCATATGGGTGTTTTTAAGACGTACAATAGAGTAGCTGCTAAATATTATTGGCCACGCATGAGAGCTGATATTGCCGCATATATTCGGAAATGTGACGTATGCCAGAAGTGTAAGCCTCAACAAATTAAACCCGCAGGACAAATGCTATCTCAACCCCCTGTAGATCAACCTTGGCAACTAGTGAGTGCCGATTTAGTCGGTCCATTGCCTAGGACTTCTGCCGGGTATACCTACGTTTTAGTGGTGGCTGATTATTTCAGCAAATTTGCGCGATTTTTTCCTTTACGTAGCGCTACCGCTTCAGCAGTTGTCTCCAGGGTGGAAGAGGAGGTGTTTTTGTTATTTGGGGCTCCACAGATTATGATCGTGGACAATGGTAAACAATTTTCTGGCAATGCATTCCGTGCGCTGTGTAACAAGTATGGGGTCAGGATCAGGTACAACGCCTACTATCACCCGCAAGCCAATCCCACCGAAAGGATCAATAGAGTTCTTAAAACTATGTTAAAGTCATATGTTGGGGAGGATCAAAGGTCTTGGGCTAAATACCTTCCAGAGGTAGCGTGTGCAGTACGTACAGCACGTCATGAAGTTACTGGGTACACTCCGTATTACTTAAATTTTGGACGAGAGCAAGTACTGAATGGCATGGAATTTGGTGTTAGTGTTACAGACAACCACAGTTTTGATCGCACTAAGATTGAGGCTCAAGCTAGGGAATGGCCAGAGATTTTCCACAAGGTACGTGCGAATTTAAGGAAGTCCTACGAGAAAAATAGGGTTCATTATAACTTACGGCGCCGTGACACTGAGTACGTCGTGGGTGATTTGGTGTTGCACAAGAACTTTGCGCTCTCCAACGCAGCCAATTACTTCAGTTCAAAGTTAGCCCCCAGTTATGTTGGTCCGTTTGTGGTTACGAAGAAACTGTCATTGTGGACTTATGAGTTGGCGTTTGAAGGAGGAGGTTTTGCAGGTGTTTATCATGCTAAGGATCTTAAGCCCTACCATCGAACCACTGAACCGGAAGTAACGATTGTACCAGGTGGTTTCCCCAGTATTAGTAAAGTATGATTGTCGAGTTTAGGGGGAGTTAGTTTGGATAATGCGACATTTGGTTGGACTCCACTGTTATCAGCGTGGCGGAGCTGATGACTACCATACTTCAAGTGTGGGATTGTGTTTGTTGTTTTGGACGTTCTTGTAGTGTTGTTGTGGGGGTATACAGACGAGTGTTGGCGTGACTTCTCTTCTTTTCTCTTCTATTTTCTTCTTTTCTGTCCCTTACCTCGGCCGTGGGTACCTTAGGGTCCGCTGTTTAACTCAGTATGCGGTCGAGCGTCTTTTGGCCCTTGCGTCCTATTGTTGTCTAGTCTCATTTCGTCTAGTGCCTCCTGGATTCGTGATGTCCTTATGTTTTTTTTTTCAACTTAACTTCTTTTTTTTTTATATTGAGATACGCGCTAATTTTAGTTAGTGGCAACTATATGCCACAGGCTGGTTCATTCCCCTTCTTTTGGATTTCCCGGAAGTTTCTGTAGGTTGATGAAGTATGACCGAGTAGTTTCAGCTGCAATCAGTTCCCTGGATGGCGAATATAAACTTTGTACATAGGAAGAGCACCCGACGTTGGTGGGGCCGACAGGTTTCCAGACTGTTGATGCAGTGACTGCAAGGATCGGTACTTTGTGGGTTTGGATTGGACGGACCGGAGATGTCAATGCTAGACCCGCTGAAATTAACCAATGAATTTCAGCGTGTGGAAGAAAGGGGGGAAATGAAACGGTTCGAATTAAATTTAAGGAAAAAAAAAATAATATAAGTTAGGCAACCAAATCGGCAAGAGAGCGTTGGGTTGGTGGACGATGCACTAATTGGATTTTCTACCTTTTTGAATATTTTTTTTGGACACCGTTGGTGGAGTTTTCCGTAGTCTTACCCGGAATGGAAAAAAAAAAAAGCTGGATTGTCAAGCGAACGTGATTTTCTGGCCATTTGATTCCAATTACAGCTTGTTTACACTCAACGCGATCAGCTGTTAAAATTAAGCAGGGATTTTG